>VWZL01000846.1:902568-1009995 GCA_013396915.1 Stercorarius parasiticus
CCGCAATAATTCTCATTTTATTTTCTGGGCATGTCTTTGGTTTGAGAAATAAGGTTTCGGATGCTAATAGAAAATATGAAGTTCCTCACTGTATTTCCCCCTCCCTGGGCACTGCTTTACTTTTTATCGAGTGATGGATTCGTAGGTGACTGTTAAGCAGACAGACGGCTGGCATCACGCTGAGCAAACTAATCTGTATGTTGCTCCAGAAAGATTGTGTTCCCATTTTTGTCCCATGGTATTCATCAACATTTTAAAAGATGTTCCGTTACAGATAAGTTTCAAATCATAGTGCCAATAAAATCAGTAGCTACAAACAAATTAATTCAAACATGCAGAACTTAATATAACACAAATTGGTTTTGCAATAGTCTTATGTCAGCTCAGTTTTTAGTCGTAACTCTCACTGACAAGATCAACAACAGAAAAGATAGCTAGTTAAAGTAGAATATTTCTTTTAGTCTAGTCCTTGATATTTTTTTACATATCTTAAATAAGTTTAGCTCATTTTTTAGCTTATTAGCTTTAGGTGTTTTCACCTTCCATATATATAAAGTTTTGTATACCACGAAACATTATCTTAATAATCTCTTTTCATTTCAGTCTTTTGTTTCTTGGATCACCTTTCCTAGGAGAAGTAAGAGATGTCCCACGCTCTCAGAAGTACTCTAGATTTCACTGCGCTTGATAAATATGGGAAGACAATGAATAATGGCATTTTAGGATATGGAGCCAAAGATACAGCTTCAGGGATTTATCTGACTAATCTGAAGGACACAACAAATCCTTTTTCTCCTGTTGAATCATATGTTTAAAAATTTAGCCTTTTGTTCTCCAGAGCCTGTGAATTCTAAACTACAACAGAAAGAAACACTGAACAACAGAAAGCGACCAGGATAATCCTCAGCTGATGTAAAAATTGGCGTAGTTCCACTGGCACATTAACAACAGCTTGAGGTTGGTTCTATCGTTGTTCATGTCATTCACAAATTTATCTATAATAAAAGCGAGATTCTGCCAGCTAGCTGTGAATAAATAACTCTAACTTGGTAGGTCTAACCACATATAAGTACAAGCCATCAGATCTATATGTTGCTCCAGCTCTGTCAGAGGTGTTCACATACATATTATGTATTATGAAAAAAAAAAAAAAAAATCTTGATTGTTGCAGGGATTTTCCAAAATATCCCCATTTTAGATTTGTGACAAGGATTTTAGTTATCCCCACCAAAAATTTAGTATCTAATTTAGAAAGTTACTGGGCAGAGGACATTACTTTTTAATGTTAGGATGAAATTGCCCATATGGACAATACATGTTCTGGGTGGCTTGTGTGTTTTATTATCTGTTTAATACCTTCATCAAGGACATAGACAGTGGGATCGAGTGCACCCTCAGCAAGTTTCCAGAGGACACCAAGCACATAAACTTCCATTAACTTAATGAGAACTCACAAAAGGACAAAGCAGACATGTGGGACTACAATATCATACCCAATTTGTTCATGAGGGGTCTTCGCTCTTTGATCCTCTTGAGTAAGCTGTTTTTAAAGTGTAATAGCATTTTTTTTTATGACCATCCTTTCTTATCTTATAGTGATTCGAACCCGAATGAAGGCTTTTTTGACCCACAAGTAAAACACCAGGTTAGCTGAGACTGAAATCTCTTTTAACGTTATGTTTCACTGTCCTCGGTGAACTGAAGTGACATTTGATCTGCGCTTTGAAAGGAACATTGTGCCAGGACAACAGCAGAATACAGAGCACACAGCCATTCGCTTGCACTGCCCGCCTGCTGCTTACAAAATCAACACCCCTACAGCTCTAATTGTACTGAGGTACACAGAGTTTTCTGTAGAATTAGGAAGATTCAAAGACTTGTGTGTTTTAAAAGGGAGAAATCGCCCTCTACTAAAGAGAAAAACACAATCTGTTGGGGTTTTTTTATGGGTTATGTGACCATTCTCTATGAATACAATTGAGGAAAAAGCAGAAGTCTCCCCCCTGCATGCCAGAATTGTTTAGAAATTTGATTCTCTGAAAGTTATCTGATTTTTGAAACACTATTCATTTGACGAAATACCTTTCCGATTGGTAGCAGGAGTCTACACAGGAAAAATTTTGGAGCAACGTAAGGGATAGCCTTTAACAAAATCCCCAACTGAAGTCCCCAGGCTAAGTCAGGACGTGAAGCAGATTTTGGTCTCAGAGGACTTCAAGTCCTGTACAGCTCTTCAGTAGATAGTTTGAGGAGATAGGTAACCCATGATGCACAGTTTATGCCACAAAACCGCTGGAAGGTTGGAGAGGGTGCCAATCTTATTTGTCAAAATTCGCATACGAAAAGGGCACAAACAACTTATCTTTAAGGACACTCATCATTCCACTGAATTTTGATTATTTGCGTGCTTCAAATGAAGTAGTGCCTTACAGTCTTATCTTTTATTGGACTAATAACACAAAATATAACTAATAAAAATTAATAGTAAAAGTAAGCCCATATTTCTAAGCCTTTGATATATTCAATGAAACAGAGCTAAGAGTAGTGTTCAGGAACAGAACCATGTGAAGGATCAAAATAATTGCTACGTTAAAAACCCCAAGGATATATTTTGATGATAATTTGTTTTGTAAAAAAACCCACAACACTAGAAGAACTGCATATTCTGTGGGTTTGATTTTATAGAAAGGCAAATCAGAAATTGTAGGATTATTTGCAGTAGTTTATCCTACCACTTGAAGTGACCAATGCGCAGCAAGTATGACGAGACCAAAGGTGACCGCTATTTAAACACATCTGCCTGCCACACCCTGGAAATACGAAGCAACAGGTATGAATTCCTAGCTAGATATATTGCCAATAATAAGACAAAACCTAGACTGCATAGATAATAAAAAACAAAACAAACAAACCAACAACATAAACCATAACTCTTGAGCATAGAAACCACGTCTTATAAAGCTGCTAGAAGCAGACAAGTATATGACCAAGAATGAAGCACCCAGTATAGTGTATGGTTGTTACCAAAAGAATCTTCCAATAATTTTTCTCACCAAAGTTTCTTCAAAATTCCCAGCAACTAAGGTGCTATAACATACAGCAGTTGGCTTTTTAAAATAGATTAGTATCTATTTAAAAGAAAGGAAGAAGAGATATGAATAAATGGATAGATTCCATAATGGCAGAAAAATTATTGGTGGATAACGTAGTGGGACCTAAGCTGCTCAAAATATTTGTATATGAGGAGGAAAAAAAGAGTGAACAGTGAAGTGGTAGCATTTGTTGCTGGTAATAAATTATTCACAAAATTTAAAGTCAAAGAAGGAACAACTGCAGAGTGTTCTCATGGTAGAGAGAGAAAAAAAGTGAGATGAAATTCAGCATTGAATTTCCACTTTTATATGAAGAACGCATTACGACACAGAAAAGATTTTCCTCCACCTAGTTCTCAAAAATAGGTTAAACCAAACAAAACCATTTTCATGCAAAGCCTAATTAAACGGTCAAACCGGTTGCCACAACAGTGTTATCATTATGAAGTGAACTTCTCTCGTGTATTTTGCTCAAGCGAGGTTTTGGGAAGGGGTTCGATAGCTACAGGTTTTGGGGCCCTTCTAATGCGTGGATTAAAGCCTGTAAGACTTGTGATGTGAGGCAATTGCTGTGCTCCTGGCAGGGTCTAAAGAGTGCAGAAAAGTTACCGAAATACTTTTTGGAGAACAGAAAATAAAGACGGGGTGAACAAAAGTTAATTTGGCAGACAGATGGCGATTCCCTTTTTCTTAAGAAAATGAAAAATATGCAAAACGATGATAGCTGAAGTTATCCAAAGTACAGCTAACTCAACCATCCTTTATAATTAGATTACTGAGTTCTTATTTTTAAGGTGTTCACCGTGTCATACAACCAATTCAGTATCACCATGAGAAACTTAGCTTTTCTTTATCCCAACGACTACAATCTTCGCTACAGTTGAAACAATTAGCTAAAATCCTCAAGTACTAGTAACACTGCAAAGCTAATAACAGAGCAAAACGGCAACTAGCGATTCTACCCAAGGAAGCCTCATATGGCGTAGCGGATGGTGTCATAGGTGCAAGGCTACTCAGCTGTACGAAATACCATTAAACCCGATGAAAGGTTTCCTTATATAGTAAACTCTTAAATACTGGTCAACAGGAAGCCCTTTATTCACCAGGTAAATCTGTCATTTCACAAAATGCAAGCAACTTCATCTTATATTGAACAAAACAATGAAAGAAATACTGTTCAGCACATGCACAGCTAAATATAGGAGATGTACGTGATATAGGAAAACAGTAAAGCTTGCACCTGCTGTTCGGTACCATCAATTGTATGATATTTCTGGAAATACTCGAGTCCACTTCACTTTCCTTAATTTCCGACCCACTTCAGCCCCTATATGTATTGTACCATGAAGCTGCAGGATTCTATTGATTTCTTTTCTGGCAGATTTCAGCTTTTTTATCTGGACTCCTACATTTCATGCGGACAGTACAAAGCAAGATGTATTATTCCACAGAAAATTCATTGGCTTTAAAAGGACATGAAAAGCTCTGGTAAGCTATATGAATTAAAAAAAAAAAAAAAGGGCATTTCGGCAACCAAAATTCTTACTTCTTTTTCTTTCCAGTAGAAGCATATTCTAGCTGTAGAATAAACACATTCTTAGATCTCAGCATCTAAAGCATACAGATTAACTCTCTTAAAGGGTTTAGATGTATACAATAAAACCTCATGTAGCTTCAAACTACTAGCTATTTTTTGATAGGGATAAAAGCATTTTTTCGTTATAAAAGTGCATTTGATAATATATTTATGCTGACCTTCAATTTTTCATCAAAGAACATGAATTTGAAACAGTGGTCAAATTTAGCTGTTTTACGTTGCCTTTCACTTCAATATGCACGTGATTATTACTTCAGTTTTCTGTTTTGTTCTTGGCAATAAATTGCAAATAAAAGAGACTGAAAAAGATAACGCTGGTCAATACAAATGCATGTACACGTCAAATTATGTGAATGGCTGGAGTCCCTCCACTACAAAATCCAAGCTATCCACATGTTTGACCACTATCCACACGTGGAACTTGTCAAGCAATACTGGTACAATTGGCTTAAGACTAAGTTTAAGTAACCAAATAACCTGATTTGTTCACAATAACTTTTTGATTTAATCAACAGTTATGTTAGGGTGAATGCAGCCAGACTGACACTCGCTTTCTTTAATATACTTTTAATGAAGACCTAAGCATTGTCCATAATCTGTTCAGGTGGCAAAGCAAAATACAAATTCACTGCTATTACTTTTCAGATTTCATGTACAATGAAGAAAAAATGCCCCGTAAAATATTCATGCAGACTTTACGGTGTGAAAATTCATAAACTTTACCGCCCAAAGGGACTGTCCTCCTTGGGGGAACTCAGAACACGCCAGGTCTGTTCCCGAGGGCAGCCCCACTGATGGCATCAGCTTGGGCCAGAGCCCTCCCGCATCACTCAGACTCCAAGCGTCCTTAACTAATAACGTCCTTAACTAACATACTCAAAATTGATGGATGACAGTCCAATGTACTTTGTGTGAAAATAGCCTAAACGTAAGGATTTAAGACTAATGTCAGCACACGTTTAAAAAAGCACGTTCAACTGGCACCATCTCTTCCCAGGGAGCAGACGAACAGCACGGAGTTTGCCAGCGTGAGTTGGACTAAACGCTCAAGAGATTTTTATGGACATCGCTATTACTTGGGTTAGGAGAACTTGCTTTAAACATCCTGTCAGAAAAGTGAGGGTTCAACAAATATTGCAACCTATCACCGGGCCTTAGGGTTTCAGTCTTTACAATAAAATGCTGTGAACTAGTAAATCACAGGGATGAAGGAAAATAGTAAATGCTCTACAAATGGGTAGCTTAACATATGGGAAAATAGTCGTACAAAAAGCACACATCCCCTGTAGAATGAAGGACAGAAAAAAATATTAGCAAGACCTTTTCATAAAGAGGTGGACATCTAATCCTTACATGTTTTAAAACTGCAGGCTGGAAGTAGAATGTATTTTGAGTGGTGACCGAGCTGGCCATTTTACTCACTCTGCCGCATTACGAATCATTTGAGGAGTCTGAAAAAGCTAAAGGTTGAAGGAGTGAGTATCATTATGTATTGCCTGTCCAAAATTCTTCAAGGACAGTGGAGGTCCCCCTAGATTAAACTGTTCAACGTTTCCTGATTCAGTAGGAATAGAATAAAAGCTCCGCTTTTCCATTTGTACAGAGCAAGAGTGGTAGCTTGTAAGGAAGAGAAGCACAAAGCGAATAGATGTCACCAGGACTTTTCCTTCATCCTAGGTTGAGCCACAAACAGCGCAGATCCAACAGCGCAGTATAGGTTAATGAAATCCCCGGACTCTGTGCTTGGGTGTATTGACAATAAAAGGGCTCAACGATGGTGAGCGTTTTGCTAATGGTCAAAGCACAGGAGGATCACGGCTCCTTCTGCTTCTTTCACACTATCAGGGAGAAAATGCTTTTAACACGACCTGAGATATGAAGAAAGACCAAGTAAGAAAATTTTTACATAGTACTGGATTCAGATTACAACAAACTGGATTTACGTGGTACTGGACTCACTCTTGGTTTGTACAAGGGTAACAAGAAAACACGTTTTGAAGTGCCACTAAAGTCTAAAAGAGATAAAAGCGTAACAGAAAAATGTGGCCAACTGCTCTGTTACAGTTTGCCCCATAAATCAGCGTATTGTAATATTTATTTTTTTTAAGAGCGGTTCTAATAAAAACAATTACTTTGTCATATGAGCTCACACATTTCTATGGGGAAACTTCCATCCCTGCTGTTGTGGCTTTCAGATTCTGCAACTCCTTGTCAGGCACACCTGATTAACCCACGTCTATGGAAAGAAACAGCGAAAGGGGCCAAATATAGCCCAGTGCTCAAGCGATTCTCCAGCCTGCCATTTATGTAGAAAACTCTTAAGAAGTGAAAATAGCTCTAAATCCAATGCAGTAGGAAAGGACAAGAAATGTTTAACGGTCGGGAATATTTTTAATACTGTGTCATGCAGTCGTCCGCAAGTCTTTAAAAAAGCGGAGAGAACAATAGAGCCCACACTGCAGACATTCCAGCTTCCACAGGCAAAGCTGGGAGCGCTCAAATATGCACGGGCTGACCACCCACTTGAAATGATGTACCACAGGGGTCCCTCTGGAGATTACGGATGGTATGAAGAAAGTGGGAGGAGAACAGTGCCCTTGTGTATAGACAAGGGACTATTAAATAAACTCTGTTATACCTGCATCATCATTTTACTTAATGGCCACAAGTAGAAAGACACAAGAAAAAGCAAATAGTGCAGGCAAAAATGAATGAAAGAAGAAAAAACATTCATTGCAAACTGAAGGAGAGAGACTCCAAAATCTGTCAACACTGACATCTGCCACAAAATGAGAAACTGCCGATTGGAAGAGAACAAGCTATATACGGTTCTGGCAGCAGTAAGTCGTTCCAGCTGGTCACAAAAGCATTTTGCTTCTGCATCCCACCAAATTTGCTCCCCCGTTCTCCAGCCACACGTTCCCTCCCGCCTGTTCCCTTGCTATCGCTCTGGCATCCATCAAATCCCTCCCCGGTCTGTTTAAGTTAGCTAACGTAACAGAAAATTATATAGGCAGGGAAAAAACCCAAGCCAAACAGGGCTGTCTGCAGGGATTGCAAGTTGAAGCAGCTCACCAAAGAGCTCAACGCACGTGAGAGCTGGTGTGCGCTGCAGGAGCGAGCTCAGGGAGCGGGAGGGGAAGGGGAACGAGAACACCGCCCTGCTGCTCGCTTCACGGACACCCACTGCGATCACCAAGTCACGGGGACGTGTCATCTCTGAACCCTGGTGTCACTGCAACATCCATACTCCTGATGTATTAAGTCAGAGGACACCAAGAAAAACCAGCCCCATGCAATGCCAGAAAAATACCGACAGAAAATATACTTGCAAAACTATTTCGTATGGCGCGCTAGGCTTTTCAGATGCTCTTTAACTTTTGCCGAGTGGCTCTAAATAACGTCAATAGCTTTTCATTTCAGCAATAAAAGCCGTATTTCGTGACAGCCATTCCCCTTGAAATGGACTAACATATACTTATATAGAATGACAATAAACTTCCAAAAATTGTAAGGTCAACAGCAATTTTACTGGTGCAAAGGAAAGTATAATAAATAGCTATTTTTTTCTAGATAGCCTTATAGTTTCTCTTGATTTGGACTTTAAGTTCTTTACCACCAGCAGTTAATACCATACTTCATTCATTGTCTAAATTATCTGCAATTGCAATTACAGTTTGTGTTATTTTCTGATACTGATTGTCCATTTTTATAATTTGACTCCCTCTCATTTTTTTTAACACACTGATAATTAGCAATAATAGCAATATACAAGTATACAGTAATTACATTTTTAACTTTAATAACAGGAGGCACACAGCAAGCTTAGACCACAGGTATTAACACAGTTCTATGAATGAATAAACGGCTTCAAAAAGCTCAACTGATTTACTTAAAGCCACCCAAGCAAGACCGTACAGTTGAAAAGGGAATCAGGAAATCCTGATACCCTGGTCTAATCACTAGACCACACGCCTGCCTTTCGATCATTTGCCATTATAGAATTTACCAAATTACATATTACCGTTATAGAATTTACCAAAATGCCATTATGCTCAAAGCCATCAGCGCTGCTATAGTTCAAGCTTGTGCAAACTTCTCGCATCAGTGTTTACCAATTTTCATAAAAAAATTCTGCTGCCACAAACTCTCGCTACATTTGCTTCTGGAAATTTAGCTATAGCAGAAACAGCATATGAGTTACTCAAATAAGCAAAAAGACCCAACAACCACTGAAAAATGGAGTCATTAAATCTTATTTCAAATCCTCTGCCTTCTTTAATAACTTAAAATTAGTATCATACATAAAACTGATATTGCTGTGTAGATCAGAGAGAGGACACTAATGTTCATTGAAACATCAGCATTTAACCCCAGGAAAAGGCACGGTTCTCTGTAAAAAATATTGTAGAACTTAACGTAAACTAAGTAGCAGCCTAGGAAAACATGAATATTCATCATGGAAACGGGGCTTGCAGCCATCTCTCATCTACCCAAAGGGTTGTGTTGGGAGCAGCGCTGACCTTCCATGACAGCGGGCCTGGGTCACCTTGAACAAGATAATTGGAATTTGTTAAGCAAAAAGAAAATAAAGTAATTTGAAACAGTACCTTATGGTGACAGATTAGGACATGAATATGACAGGAAATTCAAACTAGCGCAAGTATAAAAAAAAAAAATCCCCAAGGCGTCATACATTCAAAGTCAGAATTTAATAAGCACAAAAGAAGAGACCTGGGTGCTCCCCCCTTCCCCTACGTCTCTCTCATTTTCAGGAAGCAGAATGTGACAAGTCAGCAAGAGTCTCAGATGACCTAGCAGAGGGAGCTGGCATCTACCCTACCAGCTGTTTCTGAAGCTATGGAAAAATAACGCCAAAGTAAGTGTATGCCCTCACGTGTTCAAAGACAGAGATGAGTATTTATGAATATCAAGAGAGTAAAGGTCCTTTAGGTTTTAATTCCCTTCAAATACGAAGAGATGGTAGATATTTTCAAGGTAGCATACCTTTTGGGTACCATTTATGGTTTGGTTTTGTTTAAGTCCATCTTTATTTTTAAAAAGCTATTAGGCAGCACGTAGCCCACCATAGGATACAGTGTGAATGAGACTAGAACTTAGGAACAGACCATTTGCCATGGAAATACCTAGTCTGCATCAATTACGGTTTTGCTAATAGAGCGCTTCTTTACATTAATTTTTTGTGTGAGTCAATGGGAAAGGCTGCTTTGAAATCCGTGCTCCAGTTGAATAGCGGGAAAGACCTTCACAAAGAAAACAGGTAGGTTTTTCTACCTGCAGGATTTGCAATGTTTTAGAAGTTTTTCGTATACTTTCTACAGTATTTCTGAGGGCATTGAAGAGTTTTGGAGATATTCTCTCTCTGACTCAAACTACGTGGTTTCCCACTATCTTCATCTAGGCATCTGAAATGGAACAGCACTGCAGCTGGAGTCTAAAAAGCCCCGAAGAACGGGCCACTGCAACGCATTACACGAGGTTATAAAGAGAGGGGAAGTATAATTGAGCTACGTGCACTCTTCTAGCAATGTTATTTTGAGATGATAAAAGTAAATCTAAACCCTTCATGTTGGAAAATCAGGCCCAGAATGTTTAACAAGATACAGCGCAATTGTTCTTCTCTGTAAAGGCGTTGGCATCTTGCCAGAGGAATGAATACCGAGCTTTCATTAATTTCACATTTTTTGTTAATATGGCTACTATAAAACCTGAATGAATTGAGCAATCAAAAGAGTAGAGTTGTCCTTATCACCCATCATCTTATTCTGTGATGTTACGCGAAATCCTAGCTCTGTATTCAGTTAACCACTGTTACCCAGGCGCAGTGGAAGGCTCAATTTGACTAACATCTCTAATACTCTTGAGACGCTTCAGGCACTTTATGCTTGAATGAAGGATCCAGAGTGTCACTACCCCTTTTCTGAGGAAATCTTTCTGATTTATCAGTGTCTTCATTCCAAAACAGTTGCTTAAACAGCTATCGTATTTTCACACATCACCTAAAAAATAATAATAAAATAAATCCTACTATGCAGGATTTTACTGTATTGTTTCTACTCCTTTTCACAGTAAATGCACCTGAAATATCCGAGTTGCTAAATTAAAGAGTAACATGAAGCAGGCAGAACACTAGGGTAGCTGATAACATGAAAAAAAACCCCAAAACCTCATTTTTATCATTGCGTGTAACATTTTCAGCCATTGCTTAGATGGTTTTAAAATATACTACGCAGCTTTCACTTCTAATTCTCACCAAGCAGATGAAAGGAATGCTTTGCTCTATTCAAAAGCATTTGGAATGAATTTTAATCTGGATAGTTTACGTAATACTATTGGTCTTCGTTTTCCTTTGTTTCCCTTATACGGGATTGAAAAGAAATGGGAATAGTTCTAGTGACATTATCCTGAGGTCATAATATTCTTAGAGGAAATACCAAGTTTAAAGGCTTCATTGCTTCCAAGTGCAATTAAAATCACTATTTGCAATAGCCATCTTTAAGCTCCCATAAAGTTTGTTTCGTTTCCAATAAATCTGTGGAATCACAAATACCAGCGAGTTATGGGAGGACACATTGTACCATTTTCCCCACATATCTCTGGATCATCTGAGTTGATGTTTCAAAGCACTTGACTTGCTCTCCAAGATACAAGAGTTCACCTAAAAATACTAATAGGGAGACAGGACAGCTGTGTGAACACAGTGGTCATAAAAGAGTTGAACATACCAAGGGCTTGGTGTTAAGGAATTCGGGGTTTGGGGGGGTTTTTGTTTGTGGTTTGTTCGTGTTTTTTTGCTGTAGTTGTTTTTGTCTTTTTTAAGTGAACCCCTATCTCGGTTCCATAAAGTCAGTTCAGAGGAGTGAGCAGAAATTTTGATGATGCAAACTCTAAAAATTAAAGCAAATATTGCTGTACAGTCGCACTCCAGTCACCTTGCGCAGTGAAGTTGGTGACAGACATCACTGAACAGATTAACCCAAAGGCTTCACAAAATGTTCCAAAGAGCGCATATCGCCACTAATAACTGCTGCACATGCAATTCGAGCACATGAATACTATAAGATGCTATAGTTCATCTGTTACTAAGAGAAATACCATACAGAATGAATTAATTCTGTAGAAAAATTGCGCACAACTAATTTTGAAAAGTGAAAGTAGACTATGACTGTCAGGAAAATATTAACTATACATTTCTGCAAAAATAAAGAAGAAACCACACTACTTTTCTTGACTTGTACATTCATAAAGCAACACCAAGTCCTTTCAATTTTATTTATTTATTTATTTTTTCCCAAAGAAAAACTATATTCTACCCAGCTTGACTGTACCAGTGGCTGTGTTAAAGTTACAGCTGTGGCATAGAGCCATGAAGGGGACTAATTTCCGCCCCCAGTTCATAACTGACAGCATAACCAGCTGTTAACAGGTACATGAACATGTGTATACGAACACCATTCCTATCGAATAATGAAAAATGCCATGTTCAAAATAAACGCAAAATAAACAGACCCCCGGCATTTCATTGCCTACTTTGTTGTAATTGTTTCTAGATTTTTTTTTTTTCCTGGGAAACTTGCTTTCCTGGACAGCAGGTTTGATCTGTTTTGGTACACTGGATGGATGTTTTCACAAAAGTCAATTGGTGTCCTTAAAAGTATTTCACTGCCATCTACGCCATCTGAACTCAACAACTGCTGTTCGTGCATGACGGAGACACCATTCATCTGGTGGGTTTGGTAAAGGTATAATTTAAACCTCTAGTTTAGCCTATCCATACCACACATTTTACCTCTCCTCAGAAATGGTTCATTGAGGAAAACACATCTGCAGCAGAAATTAGATGCACTTTCCAAGCATGCAGCATGGTGAAATGATTAAAAGTTGTTTGCTACTGAACTGGGCACTGGGTGTTTGTCAGGTAGGTTTGGTACAAATTGTAGTAGTCACTTTAACCGTTCCACATCGTACATCTGTACTACAATAACGAGCATTTTAAGCCTGCTGTCAGTAGTAATGAAACCACCCAATTTATGAAGGAATTCTGACTTTAGAAACTGTCATGTTATTCAGAGTTTGAAATTCCTCTGTACGCATGAGTCTTTTGCTATAAAAACTGAGACAAAAGGCTAGGCATGAAGCAGCAATCGATCTTCATAAAATCAGAGTTTGGAAATACGTTTTCCATCCGATTCAGAGATCTTTCTGTTAATTTTAGGTTTTGATTAATTAGTAAAATCATAATAAAGGCTCACACACACAAAACCAAAAGACCTGCACCCTGGCCTATAAAACTCCATCTCCTACCCACGGTTGCTCCACACTATAAACAGTTATGCTTGGATTAGCCAGAGAGATTACAGATTTTTTGTTCTTAACTCAGAATGGCATTTGCTTAAAGTGTAGTAATATAAATTAAAGTTCGTGTAATCTCATTTGGAAAATAATGGTAACCAGTACTGCATACCAAGTATTATCAACAGTTAACTGTTGAAGCTGTAATTGTTTATAGATAATATCTACAGGTTACTTCAACGTAGAGCTTGCTTTCTTTTTCTCTGCACGTAACTGATCTTGGTCAGATTATCATAACACCTTTCCTCCCAAAGATAATGGCAGAGACCAATATTTACAACTATTCTCAAAGGCAGCATAGGTACAGGAATCTGCAAGACATCGTGCCAGCAAACTATCAACAATACCAGATGGCAGGGTATTTCCTTAATGTTTTCCATCCCATCATCAATCATTTCTGGCTGCATTATAGATGGATGTTGAATCTCATCCAAAATCCATTGAATTCACTTGGGCATTGTTTGTAGCAGACCACACTTTCACCCCAATGCTACCACGAGGGCGCAGAAGGGAAGCTGCAGCCCAGTAGAGGACACTGTTCCTGGGACACGGTGCCGGGACAGCAGCGTCAACGTGCAGGTCCTGCGTGTTTGCAACTGCAGAAGAGCTCAGCTCGGTGAGCTCAAGCTTCAAGCGTGCAAGAAAAGAACAGTGCCCTTCAGAAAATTATCTCTCCGCATTCTACATACAGTGAAGGAAAGCAGATAATTTTATTGAGAAATTTTCTAAACTGTTTAAAGTCTGCAAAACTTAGGTTTAAAAGGTTAACATGTGGTTTACATAATGCATAAACTGTTAATTGTATTCAATTCTTCCCTTCAAGACCTAAACACAGAAGACTTTCTGTTTATCTTAAAGGCAGAGACAGCATTTTATCAACCGTTGACAGGCCTGGACTTTTGAAATATGACATCTATCAAGCCAACTTCAGTTACACCCTAGCAAGAAATCTGTAGTTATTTCATTCTGGCATCTGGGTCAGGAAGAACTTGAGGAGGACGCTTTTTTAACCAGTTCCACCATTTGTTCCTTCAGGCTACTGTCACATTGACTCCAAGGACCTGAAAACAGCCAAAGGCCAGTGGTACCCCAGGAGAGGCCTTGACCGGTCAAGGACTAAGAGCAGAGGCAGTAGAGAAACTTCATGTCAGCCCTGCAGTAGCTGAGGTGACATCCAGGCAGCCTTGTGAACTCTTTCCATCCTTTCTTAGACCGCTTTTATGTTTCCAAAGCAACACAAGAGAGAAAGCCACATCAACAGTCTCAAGGTAGTCAAGGTTGAAGACTTGTCCTTTAGTCATAAACTCCTCTTTCAAAAAGACAACACTACTATTAAAAAAAAAAAAAAAGAAAAAAGAAACAACTAGAAACAAATCATGATAATTCATATTATGTGCACAAAATACAGAATTTAAAGGCACAGGTTCAAAAGAATACTCATCAACTGCCTTGTACCTCACTGGAATAAAAATAAACTTAAATTTGTGCTGTTAAAAATATTGAAAAATGCTTTCTGAACCCCGAGGTATTTCCAAAGAAAATCTAGCCTTCAATCAAGAAAATCAGTCCTGCACCTCAAAAAGTTTTCAAATTCCTTTCAAAATTTTTAAAATATACTTTGTATTACTTCACGAGACCTACTTGTATCAAAAATAATTTTGTTGCAAAGATATTAGTAAAATTATAGCTTTGAAATCCCTTTTGTCACAGAAGATTGCTGCTACAGAAACAATTGATGAAATTTACTTCCATAAAGCAGATGGAATATTAAAAGTTACAAAACTCTACACTGCAGAAAAATCACATAAAAACGCCCTAAAAAATGTAACGAAGGCCAGGGTTTGAAATTCAAACTCGTTCTGAAAATAAAACTGAGCCTGCTTGATGTACAAGCATCTTAAAATGCCGTTCTTGGTATTACTAAGAGAGCATTTGAACGACAAAAGATAGCATAAAAGCTAAAAGATAGCATTTTAAAATCGATTTACATGAACCAGGAAACCAACTACTGCCATACCAAAATGGCCTGATAAAGCACGGCTTTGTCCTTTTTAGAAACCCGACTACTTGATCCCAGACAAGCTTGAGCCAAGCAGGGCACCACAGAGGAGAGCCAATCTTCTGCAAAAGCGCCATGTGCTCATCAACCGCAGCCGAGTTTAACACTGGCTTAAATTGCTGTTTAGCCAAGAAACACCAGGACTGCCTTTTAGCACACAGACAAAGGGGAGGGGGGGCTATACGGAAGAAAGACAATCACTTAGAAAAAAAAAAAAAACCTGGGTGAAAATCTAGAACTACGTGATTTTTGGCTTTAAGCAAGAAAAAAGCATAATCCTATTTGTGTTGTGAAGAAAGGTCCATTTAGATTAGACTTAAATATGTAAGCATATTCTACCTTTCTCCAGAAGGTCTTATTGAAAAAAAAAAAAAAAAAAGACCATGGAACATGTTAATAAACAAGGCAACCTATCCTGCCAAAACCTATCATCATTCTAGTTTTGTTCTGTTTCACCTTCAAAACAAAACCTAACCGAAAAAATCTCATCTGAGAAAGAGCTGGGTAGTTTTGAGGAGTCTATTTTTTTTTCCTCCCCCTCCTCCCCCCCAACTCCAGACCAAACGGCTTGCGTATTTTATTCCAAGTTGCCATAGGAATAGTATTCAAGTTGTCAAAACTAGTATGGGTTTATCACCACAGAATTAAAGACTGCTCCCCTCTTCAGTTCTCATTTGTGCATATCAAAGCCACCATTTAGGACCATTAGACACAAAACTGTTATCTAGTCAACACAATATCTAATACTATAAATTAAATAGTCAAGGCTAATGGAAGTCTTGCAGCGCAAAGTATTTCTCTCTGGTGTCAAGCGGGAGCCAGAAAAATTCTCTCTGAGAAAGACATCCCCATGACTTAAAGAACTGCAGGACAGATCAAAGTTGATGAAAATTTTACATGAATGACATGATCAAATATATATGATCAAATACATCCAAATTTGAACCTGCACTTCCTGAACCAGTGTCCCTCCAAGCATCTTAATTCTTGGCACCACTTCATCTGTCTTTGCCAGTAATGTTTTTATGCGCCACCATAAGGGACTCCAGGGACAAATGATCAAGATCCACTGATAGTGAGCTAGACAAAACACATTATAAAATGTATTTTCCTTGTTACAGGGACTGTCACTAGCCACTCAAAGCCTATAGTCACACATACCTGTAGACAATAGCACAGCCAAGAACAGACATACATGCTTCAAATAAACGTGTTAGCCTGGGAACAGGACTAACATATGATAAAAGTAATAAAATGAAGCCCCATCATAGTGGTTGTATTTTTTCAGCCTCATTAATTTCAGTTGGGAATACAAGTATGTAATAGAGAAGAACTGAGGGGTTTTGCTCTGTGAAGTAGTTGTACTACATGGATTCAATAAAAGCCTTTCCATTTGCTCACAGGCTCCCCATCTCCCTCTTTTATTATTTAGAAATGCATAGAAAAATTTTGCTTCTTAGAAAAAAAAAAAAATTTTAAAAATTTTCACATTAAGTACTTTGAATTTTTAGAGCATTTGAAAAAAAATAAAGTGAACAGTCTCTTTTCTCTTTTTTTTACTGAACATTGGCAATCCTAAGTGTGAGGCTTCTCCATTACTCCCCTGCATGTTACTTAAGTTCAATGGAAAGTATGCCATAATATATACCTACAATATATACCTACAATATATACCTACAATATATACCTACAATATATACCTACAACAGTACATACTATTTTGGCAACATTCGTTCTTTCTAAGCACATCTTAGCATTTACGTTTCTTCTACTAAATGAGGTTGCCCATCTCATTTAAGTACTAATTTGACAGGTCGGTTCACATTGCGTTTCACTGAAATCGAACAAATTCCTTTTAAACTGTAGAAGTTAAGAGTTCTGCCCTGATGCAATCTGCCTCTCTGGAACCATACTTTGCATTTAATGCTTATCTAATGCTTCACGTATCTCTAAGCTTTCAGTTCTCCTTTTATCAATACTTACTCCAAAATTTTGCATAATATTTTTAACAGACAATTCGTTTGCATTTTGCAGTATTTGGAATTTGATTCTATTTGGAAGTCTTCCCCAAACTTGTACATATTTTAATACCTAATTTCAAAGTGGAGAATTAATTAACAATGTCTTCTTCCTATACCTTCATATCATATGTGCGTTCCATATTATCGTGACAGAAATAATCTGCTTCCTCCACAGGTTACTTTTTATTACCTATTCTTCTAGATCGTGCTTTTTACTTACCCTAGTACTCATTTTGTTGTGTCAGTCAGCGGTGGAAAAAGTTTATTAATTAATCCTCACATGATTAGGGGTATTTATCCCCTTATTCTATATCCAAGCAGTTAATATTTCCATAATAGTTCCCATCTGTATTGAATTTTCTAACAAATTTTCAGACATTTCTTCCTATATTCGAATGCTAAGAAAATTTTCTTATAGGATTTACTCGTCTGTTTTGCTTTGTAAAGCCAGAGTACAACACACTATTGTTTTGTCAGGATTAATTTTTATCAACTCAATCAAGGAAAACACATTGAATATTGCTGTGAAGCTAAGAAAAAGTATGAGTTTATATATATATAGTCTGTTTGGTAAAATAAGTGCATAAATTTTGTCCAAACTTCCTTGCGGTGCGTGATGAAAATGTATTAACACCAAAGATGATTGAAGATGGGCAGAACTAATGAAAAAATTACTTCAATATAATAAGCATAACAACTTACAACAGCCATTTGATTTTTTTGATAAATTGTAAACTTTGAAATGTATCACTATCTATAAACAAGGAGTGATTCAGAAAAGGTTAAGGTTTATGAAATCTATTTAGACAGTAATTTTTTTTTGAGGGAGGGGTTTGGGGATTTACCAATCCCCAAACTGGGGACTCGCTTCAAGTAGATGTAAGCAACTTTGTAGGTTTTTGTGTTTTCATCTTTGTAAGTGATTTTACCAGAAGACTCAAATTTGCATGAAAGGAGTGTGTGGTCATTGTAAATCAAACCAGAAGTTGGGTTTCGAAGAAGGAAATAAGCCAAGATTAACACTGTAAAACCAAATAATTTCTGTGCAGCAGATACCTGAGACTACTTAGGCTAATATTTATACTATCGAATAATTACGTAGTTTCAAAATCAAACAAAAAACCCTCCACAGAAACCAAAGAAACAA
The DNA here is from genome assembly GCA_013396915.1 of Stercorarius parasiticus. Taxonomy (NCBI): domain Eukaryota; kingdom Metazoa; phylum Chordata; class Aves; order Charadriiformes; family Stercorariidae; genus Stercorarius; species Stercorarius parasiticus. Next base: position 920,858 of record VWZL01000846.1, read on the forward strand.
TAAAAATCCTTCTGCGGCGTGTTTAAATGTTAAAAAGAAATCTTCCTCCGAAACATTTATCTCCAAGTTTTTAAAGAGACGTTTTTCCCACTTACTGCTCAAATCAAAAGATAGAGACAGAAAGCAGGGATGGGTTTTTTGAAACTTTTTGGGATTAAGGAAAAAAAAAATCAACAGGAGAAACGTTGAGAAAACAGCGTAGTGTAGAGCAGCGGTAACTGCTCATGTCCCCGTTCAGATCCCAGAGAGGATGATGAATTTTCAGCTATAGTGCAGTGGGTGGTGTGCATGGAGAACACGCAGATAAGCAGCTACCAGAGCGGGTCATACAATACATACCTGCCCTGTGCTTTCCCCTGAAACACTTAATTGTGCAGCTACATCTTTAATCACAAGAGTGAGATTAGCTCAAGTTACGCAGGTCCCTAAAAATAAGCACACATGGAACAATCAAAACCTCTAAATCTTCAATTCCCATTGAACCGGCGTGTTTACATTTTTACCCTTCAACACATTCTACCTTCAGATTAAACAAGCAAGTCCTTCAGTTTATGGAGTGGGAAACGCCAGATCCCTTTAAACAAAGACTGGGACACTAGTGAGAAAACAAGCAAATCCATTTTATGATTTGAACAAGAGTTCTAACTCAGTCCCTCTGGTATCTGACCCATTGGGAGGCAGGAATGTACTAACACAAACATTAGATTCAAAGTTCTGGACATGAAAAGGCTAACCTTACCCAGATGCTACGGAACCATCCCTAAGCAAGATTTTAGTATAAGACAAACAACATTACTCACTAAGAAGTGGGGTTTAGCAGTCAAACTGCCGAGACTGTTTAAGCACTTGGCTTAAGAAAAGAGGACGGGGAAGAGGAAGCAGCAGTTAATCCTCCAGGAAGAAGTCCCATCTGGCAATTTCTGGGAGAACAGATATGGCACGAAATGTAGTTTCAAGATCTGTTTCTCCAAGGTCTTCTTGTTTAGTCATAAATGGCTGTAGATAAAACAATAAATATGTGTATCTTATGAAAAGCAGCTATTACTGCAAAAAAACCCCCAAAGCCTCCTTCCCCCCCTCAACTATTAGGTGGTACGAAATGGGTGCTGAGCACATGAGAATAAGCATGCAAAGTCCCATTAGCAAAACCCCATTGCTTTAATTGCTTTCTCTATACTTTCAAGACTTGGAACTCAACAAGAAAGAATACTCGTCAATGTCATTGTGGCTGAACGAGCATGCTTTCTGCATAGCTTATCATGCCAAGGATCTGAGGCCACACCTCTACCAGAAAATCAAACAATTGTGGGCACAAGCATGTGATGGTCTTTGCTATGATGTTGTTAGCAATGTGGAAAGCAGTAAGTTATTAGAACAGACTCTGGCATGCTGAATGGCCGACACGGTACTCCCAAGCAAATTCTTTGCATGATTCGGAAAATAACGTGGGTCAGCAATTACTGGCCATGAATTTCCATGGTACCATGCCACCGGCGTACTCCTAAGGTTGGTTCTTTAGCACTATTCCGGAGATGCCTCTCTCCCATGAGCACCTACACGCTCTCAAGTTGTGACCAAACACGTTCTTGGTATGATCCTATAAAATCTCCATTCCTGAAAGCTCTAAGGAAACCTTATTATTTTTCTCCGGCTGCAGAACATCACAACTGATTGTGGAGGAAGAACACAGAAAAGCCATGTGGCACATTGGCCAAGGTGTGTCTTATCTCTCAAAACAGCAGGTCAGCTACATTTTGAATCATTTATACATTTCAAGCCATTATAATCTAGGCTGAAAATTAAAATCAGCCTAATGGATGATTGTTGTGGGTCATAGAGATTAAATAAACTCAAAACAAAGTAGTAAACCAACCATATTTGTATACATTTAGAGAACTTGTTTCTTATTGACAGTGCTATACAAAGATCATATGCAACTGCAGCAGAAATTTAGAATTGATCTGAAAAAATTTTTTGCTAGAAAATACATTTACCCTTAGAAGGATGGGTTTCTTTTCATTCTTCACGTTAAAGAGGGTGTGTTGAACCATCAATTACATCATTTCTCTATTGCAAATTCTCTCTAAGGAGGGTGAGAATCACAACACATGAGTTGGTATATGAACATTGAGGGTAAGAATAATATTAAAAGGAGAAAATATTTTAAAAAAAAAAGCTTTAAGTTACTGCAACCGTTTGGTGGAGGCAGCTTCCTCAGATTTCCTCTAGGCTAAGTTTAAGGCAGCAAAAAAAAAAAAAAAAAAACCAAACCCAAAACACCCACCCAAACTAGAAGTAGCCCTTTACCCTTCAAAGAAACGTAAGAAAAAACAAAGGTCTTCAAAGAATGATATAGAATGGTTCGGGTTGGAAGGGACCTCAGAGATCACCTAGTTCAAGAAGCCACTGAACAGCAGGGACCACTAATGCACCACTTAATACAAAAAAATCTATAGTCTCTGAGGATTCATTTCTCCCTCTTAGGCTCTGCTTGGCCTGGACATTGCATAGCTAGCTAGTCCAAACTTGGCCTTCTGGAAAATGCCGTGTTTGTACTGCAGATACGCTGAGTATGAAACTCTCCATTCCAGGATTTCAAGTAAGCAAAGGCCAAGCTTTTGTTTCTTGTAACAACACTCTTTTCATGTAAAGAAATGAATCAACGATACTGCAAATACAGAAACAAAAACAGGCAAAGCACATTTTACCCAGTACTTACTGATCTGTATTGTCATATTTCAAGGTACAAATCTTCCATTGTGTTAATTAAGTAGAGAGGCAGTCAGAAAGGTTATTGATGGAGGAATACACAAGATGAAAAGAAATTAGCCATGAAGCTCTGCCTATGTTGATCATTTTTATAGTCTGCAGAAAGGTTACATGATAAGAACAGAGGCTGAATGTCTCAGAGCCACCATATTAGCACAGTCATTTCTGGTAAAGTAAATCAAAGAGGGCTTCCAGCACCTAAAAAATAAAAAGAATTTATGACAGTACATTTCATTAACCAAGTGACATAATGCTGCTTTATTTTTAGTGATTGATTCCAGAGTCTATCAGTCAGTGACGCACACATGACAGGCTTATTTCTTTATGGAGCCTGTGGAATCATGTTTTCAGTGTAGAAGCCGTGCTTTCTCGCCACTCTCTGGCTTTTGTTCTAAAAAGTCCACATTGAGCAACCAAATTCAGCCAGGGGACAATTCTGCATTCTGCCTGAGTAAATTTGCCGCAGTTTGATAAGGAAAAAGAAAAGAAATGGGGAGGGGGGGGGGAGAAAAAAGTTAACTTTTGATGCGAGTCTTATTTTTAAAAAATACAGAGACCAGCTCTATGACTTCATTTATAGTGCAACTGTAAGACCGCTATTTCCATGTTAAGGAAATACTGGGAACCCTAGTCTCAATACCAGTCACTTCTGACCATTTGATTAGTAGAAATTCTGCAATCAATACTTGCTTTGTACACCATCCCAAACACCACCAATTACTCTGTCTGTCTGATTTTAGGAAGTAAAATCATGCCAAAGGACACGCAGTGAGAAACCAACTTGTGATGCATAGGTACCTATAGGTACCAGAAGAAAATCTTGAAGACATCAACATAAAATAAAATAAAAGGAATTTCAGCATTTCAAGCGTTGGCAGAGGACTGCGAATTGAATGCAGTCTCTTCACAATCATATTCTTCCTGTTATATATGTGAAAATAGTAACAAACGTAGAGCTTATCAGTAGCCCAGAAACAGCATGAAAGATGCCAAAAGGCAAAGGTTGAAGAGTAAACAAGGAAGTCAAATCTTAAGGGCCAGTTGTTTCCTAGCCTAAGTCACCACAAAGCCTCCCAGCTTCTGTGGCAGCTCTGCTAGCTGAATGCTGGGTCAAATTTAATTAATCATCATGAAAAAAAGCTGCGGTCAAATCTACGAATGGTTTCTAAGTAATGTGAGAATAGAGAGATAACAGTACTATCGCAACAGCCTTGATGCAGTGCGCTATGTAAAAGGAAAGCTGTGCTCACCCAGAGCCCTAATCATTTCAGGATATGGCTGCAGAAGTAATAAATCCTCCAGCTTTCACCTGTTCTTCAGCTAAGCCAACTCCAGACCACGTTGTCAAGCTTTTACATGTTACACCTGGTTCTTCAGCGTTCTTCAAAAGCAGTGTTAGTTATGGAAGGGCATAACCTTCTAATAGCTTTTAACCTACGTCGTGTACATAACTATGCTACACGTCAAACCAGATACTATGAAAAAGAGCTTTCACAAATGAATACGATTAAAAGATTACCTTCTAGCCTTTAATTAGTTGACACTCTTGCAACAACAGTGGAGTGTAAAGATTTTCCTTATAAAGTACTAAGTTGTGCCCAAGCTAAACAAATGTATTAATTCAGAAGCAATAAAGATGAAGAAATATCTTGTCACATCTTAGTCGCTGATTCTGTTCTTTGTATGCAGTGTCCAGTTTCTGCAGTAAATGCCATCTAAGTGAATTCTGTGGAGCAGAAAGACTTTCGTTTTGCTGTACTATTGAATTTCTAGATGTTTGGGTTATTTTCCCCAAAGATTTGCTAACGTGCACTGCAGCATTAATCACAGAGTTCCTGTATATTCAGCATCCTGATACTAGGAAACATTCCTCATTAACACAGATGCAAAGACCAAGAGAAATCCAAAGCCCGCAATTACTTGCTGTAAAAGTGTCACTGAATCTGATAAAATTTAAGATAAGTTCTAAAATGCAACTTGTACAACACAGAAGTGATTTATAGCAAGGTTTCTTATTTAAGTAAAAGTTACAGTTGCATGTTCAGCCTGCAAAAGGCTGGTAAAGTAATTTAAAAATGCCATTGTCTTAAAAGGCTTTTTGCAAATCCCCATCCTTTTTCTAGGCTAGAATTGCAAAGGCGTTTATAACGAAAGAAGTGTCAGGAAGTACAACAATTCGATTAACATACTGCTGGTGAAAGTCCTTGTTAATGGTAAGCGTTAACCAGTTCTCTTCCCTGAAAACCTATTAACTGCTGGTTTTCTAACAGAGGAGGTTTTTCATATTTTTGTTAAAAAAACCTCAAGACGCTTTAATCAGGGAATGTCCATACACTGCCATTCAAGAATGTAATTTTCACTGTTTCCATACAACAAAACCGTCGCAAAAGAAGTGGTCAAACTTCTTGAGACAACTAAGCTTACAATTATTCCCACTACACCTTGTGATGTTTAGTTTTAGCTATCCACATTAAAACACTGATATCAGATTTTAGCCTAAGCATATGCTGCAAGAGCATGGCCAAGTTAAAATTCACCTTCAGAACTTCTTGATCATTTAATCTTCTTGACATCTTGTGCCACTGCCCATATTTAAAGACTAAGTTCTGATAATTACTTATTGTGTGACTCCGCGTAAGATTTGACTGTCATTTTTTGTCAGAATTCAAGTTTCAGGAAGGAATAATCAACAAAGGAACTCCAAATTCAAGGTGTAGTGTATTTGTAGTATACTGATGTGTGCAACTACTATCTGCTGGGCAATGTTTTAAGCATTAACTGATACTCAAGTCAATAGGACCGCAGTTTCTACTCGCTTTATATCCTCATGTCGTGCTGCGACGACCCAAGGCTGACACTGAGGAACACAGACCCAGACCCATGGTTTTTTAAACAAGTAGCATCAGAGCCACTGCAGAGGGAAATAAAGAACTTTGTGAGGTCAGGTGCCTCGGTATCCCTTTCATCAGAAAATTTAGATACACGACACGGTGCCAAAGAGAAGTGCAAGAGCTTTAGGCAGCGCCGGGTACCATGCTGCGGTGTTAGCAACGCGCTGCCCCAGATGACTACTCGCACAGCAGCAATTTCAAGAGCCAAGTCTTCTCCCCTGCCATGGAAGCATCAATAGGAGTTATTTGTACTTCTGCTTGGAGGCTCAGTCCTTCGGAGAATTTTTTTTAAAACTATAAAATGTGTCAAAACGCAATTCGTACTGTAATGGCAAGAGGGAAATATGAGACAATAGTAGGATCCCACTTTTGGGAACAAAATTATCAGCATGACTCTAAACACCCAAACTTTTGATTTGCTGTAAAGACTTCTTCCAAAATCTGTTTGCATTTCTCAAGAGAGCTCGGCACAGCAGCTTTTGTTCACATTTGATCATCATCAGCAGCGCGAGGAAGAAAAGCAAACTTGGAGCCAATTTGGACACTAGGAGCTTTGTAAGAAAATAGAGGAAAGGAGTTGGCTTGTTGGTAGGTTGCTTTGTATGGAAAATATATTATTGCATGGGAAGTTCTTGCAAACTTTGCAGCCTCTTATCAGGTTCATAACAGTTATTTCAAGTTTTTAAATATTATTGGGATCGCGTTTCCTAATATTAGTTGCACCTGTAATGAAAGGAACCTTCTGGTCAGGGCTCCACTCAGGTACTCTGACAGCAAGCAGCTGCTCTAACGTGCTATAAAAAAATCCCAACACTTTACTAATAAAAGCTGGCGCTGCAGAACAAGCCTGCATAAGCTTTGCCAATTAACTAACAGCATGGTGTATTCTATCATGTGTTTGAACAGCATATTTAGGGCTTTTTCTCCTACTTTAGGAAAAAAGACGAATAAGAGAAAACTTTTGCCGTGCTGCCCTGTGTGGCGGCAGAGGGAAAAAGTCCCATGGCAACATTAAACTCCTGGCATTATCATCAGAACTATTTTCGGAGGACAGTTTGAACAAAGCTAACAAGGCAACTCGGAATGTGCGGTAGTTTCATATTTTGTAGCGTTCGTCTGGGTTTTTATATCCCTTATTTTTAAATATCTTCTCCAAAGCCGAAAGGGAACATTGGGGCGTATGATTGTGTCTTTCCCGCCGTTACAAATCCAAAGCCGGGATCGCACCCACACCTTTGTCTCACTCGCACATGGCGCACGCAGCAGCGAACAAAGGAGCGCTGACAGCGCCAAGCGGTCGCCGTCCCAATCTGTTCTCGAACAAGTCGGCATATGTACATATGCGCTGTGAGTTGTTCCAGGTTTTAACAAGATCTCAAATCACCACATAAAATGCTTCGAAAAGCACATTGCCACAAGCTTGGCACATCCAAGAGATTCCTTGGTTCTCTCCCTCATTTTTTTCAGGCGAAACAGCTAAACCGTTTTTTCCCTCTGAGCCGTTAGTTACAAATTCGTTTCTGCAGAGCTATCTGCAAGCATTACTCCAAACAAATCCATTTGCATTTCTATAAAAAAAAAAAACGCATAAAGTAAAAATCTTTCTTTGAAGCTCACTTCAACTGTTCCTTCGCAATAGCTAAGGTTGCTTTATGTTTCATTTTAAGAGAAAGAGTAATGCTTAAAGTATAGCATGTGAGTAAACGACCACTTTATTGCACCAAATGCTTTCTCTGACGAAGGAGAAACAGTGAAATCGTCTTTGTACGCATCCTCACTTCCTCCAAATGACTTCTCACAGGAGTTTCACTACATGATTCAGACAAGGCAGCTGAACTTCCCTATGGCGATATTCCACAGGATTAAAAATTATGTATATTTGCATTCCGAGTTTGAGGTAAATCCCCCAGCTGAAGCAAACAGGTGTAATTCTGTGAAGGAATGGCTGTTCTCAGCTTTACAGCAGCAGAAAGCCTTGCCCTTATTCTGCCTACTTTTAAAGTTGGAGAGATAAAGGATAACACACTTGTCACTTGGAAATCAAAATGGCACTCAAACTCCAATACTGGCCTTCCCTTTGGATTTAACAGAGCATAACCCGATTCGGTGTATATTTTTGCTATTTTATGAAAAGAGATTACCAATACCTTAAAAATATCTTTCCTGTCTAGAAGCAGAAAGTGCTATATCTTATTCTTGCTGAACTACACCCAGTAAGGCTTTATAAGGCATGCCAAATTAGTAATATAATTGGGACAACTCACTGTTTATTTTTCTATAAAACCCACAAGCAGGTCTATGGGGTTTATGGCTCACCAGCTCCTTCACGGTCTGTGGGCGCATCAGTCAGGACCTGTTTCTCCAGAAATGCTAAGTGGACCCACAGCTGTACAAAATGAGAAGGAGCTTTAGTGTTTGATTCTTTTTAATTGAGGGTCCTCAAGTTCTTCACATCTCATTTTTCAAAAAATTGCCTAAATGACAACAGAGAAAATTCCTTATTACCGGAGACATTCAAATTTACATAAATGGCGTACATCATATCTTGTGTAGTTTTGTCAACTGCACTCATAAAAAAATGCCTAGAAGTATCCACTTCAGACTCCTCTCCTTATTTTAGTTTTCTTCACAGAAAGCGTATATTTAAAATATAATTTTGTAGACTCTTAAAAAAAGGAGAGAATAACAGTTTCTTCTTTTTTTTTTTTTAAAGAAGATTAAGATAGAAAAAGAAAGCATGAAAGAAATGGAAGCAATTAATGTCAGTAGGATCATGCCATTGGAACAAGCAAAGAAAGTCATGAAGTGTCTGATTAATGAGAGATAAGACAGAGTATTAAAAGAGTGAGTTAAGGAAAGTTCAGGTACTGAAAGTACCTGAAAGTCAAACAATTGGTTTTAAGAAAGGAACCAAAGATGGATGTTTAAAGTATGTGATATACTTGGAAAAAGTTGTCATTCCAAAAGTGAGAAGTGTAAAGGAATGAGTGAGAAAACAGATCCTAAAAATAAAAAATAGGCATGCAATGTGAAGTGAAAAGTCACAAGTGAGATGAAACTAAATCAAAACTGTTGATGGACAGATGAGAAAAGTTACCTTTGTGCAAAGGTAAGGAAAAAAGTTAGGAATTTGAGCAGAGAGAAAGACTGTTTCAAGTACTCTAAATTGAGTAAATCAAAAGGGAGAGGAGAATATGTTCTGGTCATGAAGAAGAATGAAAGCAACAGACCTTGTGAAACTGAAAAATATGAGCTTCACAGAATGAAAGGAATCATAATAGGTGCCAAAACGCGAATGCGAGATTACAAGTCAAATTCCCAATGTTAGTTATGAGGGTTTTCAGTGAAAATCACAAGATGATCAGTTCTAGGAGTTTATTTTTTTTTCTTTTCAGACTCATTTAAGCACACTTTACCCCAGTTTTGAACTAACTAAACAAGTGGTTTAGGAACTTCTGTCTCAAGTAACTAAACTCCGCATTTGTGAAACTGAAGATTGGTTTTTCTCGAGCTGAGTGCTGTACCTCCTGCAGGACTTCAGTGCTGCTTAGTCGGATCAAGTGGTAGAATATCCTTGAGGAGGTACTGGAAACACGGCCAACAAGATGCTTTCCTGTTCTCCTTTCCTCTGAAGTAGCAGATACTGATCACTGCCAGAAACAGGATACCAGACAAGGCAGATTTTGACCTAAGTCAGTATGGGAATTCCTGTAAGTCTTATGAAAGACAGCAAAGCATAACAGTTCCCTCCCAGAGTTCCCAAATCTTCTGTGCTTTGCTTTCCCAGCAAAGCAAAGACCAGAAGGAAAGCATGTGGCGATCAAAATTATAACATTAGGAAAAAAGGTTTTCTACAGAGAAGAGTAATATTTGTCACATATAAGTCCTTACTGTTAAGAAAAAGAGTATAACATGCCAAAAATGCATTGCATTAAACTTTGTGAATTTTGAAGGTGGCAAAATGTCTATAAATGGGACACCTATTTGTACTTCTTTGAATGACCCTCGCCGTTTCCTTCCTGAGGTAAGTGAACAAGCCAGTAGCATATCCTGCGTGAAAAGCGTGTACAAAACCATGTTCTTCCAGAGATGAAGGAAAAAAGATATAAAAAACCCCTCGTTTGTTACATCATTTTGTTAAATTAGTCAAAGAACAAGGCCAAGTCACTCTCACGAAGAATAAGATGTCAACGTTCGGAATTAACTTCGTTCAGCTTCGTTTTGGTCATCCTTGAATTGTGAAGATTTATGTTCTCCTTGGGTTGTTACAAACAAAAATTAAAAGGGCACATAAATATACAGAAACACAGAGTTCCTAAATCCTGAATGACTCAATCTTTTGTCTTTTTTTTGACAAGAAAGAAAGAAAGAAAGAAAATATATCAGTGCTACCCAGAATACACTTGCTATTTTTACTACAGTTTTATTTCTAAAATAACAGTTTAGTAAACAGAAGTGAGGATCAACAATCAGCACCTCATACCAGGCGTTCCACAGAGCCACAATGAGTGGCCAACTTAAATGTCATAGCAAAACTAGGCTTCTCTTTCCACTGTCCTTTGTTTTCTCAGAGACAGCGTCCAGAGTCCATGCATTTTTCAAGACTGTCATTTTAGAAAACCCACAGATGAACATAGTTATACTCTTGATTGATGTATATCAGGAATTGCCTTTCCAAAAGACTGGCCATAATCCAGTCTTTAGTCTGTCAAAGTGCCATTGAGTAAAAAAAAACATTTTGGCTTGGCGAGGCCCACAGGGCAAGATCCTCTAATTCATTAATTTTTGTCTCTTTAAAGCTGCACTAACAGAGCTTACCTTAGTGAGGATCCTGGAAGAGAAAGCGTGCAGACCTTGTATGTCTCATACTTTGGCAAAATAGAAGACGACAGCAGGAATCTGGAGCATAAATTATGACCCAGCAACATGAGATTTTGATGGTAGTTCACTTAAATAATTCATTAGTTTCCTTGTACAGGTTCAGTAGAATGTTGCTAAGGTGAAGGAAAGATTGAGTAAACGAATACCCCTACACAAAGGTGTTTTCCTTGAGTATTTTATAATCTTTTCTTGCAGAATTGAAACCTTTGGAACGGAAAGAGATGTGAGAGCAGCTTTGGAGTGTCAAAATCAAAGTGTTTGGAATATAAAAGGCAAAGATATACCAAGATGAGATGAGAGAAAGCTTACAAGTGTGGACTGACTCAAGTTATTCTTGTGACTTCATGGGGTTCTGGTATTTAGTCCTTTTTCTCAGTGCCTAGATGGGGAAAGCCCAAGTCAGTTTTAACCTCTCATTCACAGGCCCAGTGCCATAACACAGTATGATTGACCTGTTATTCCTTATCATAGAAGGAAAAGAATGGGAGAAACCAAAGAAATTAAGGAAAAGAGTATTTAAAGCAACTACCAGGAGAAAACCTTGCAGATAAATGTAAGAGAGAATTTCCTTCCTAAAAGGAAGTACAAGAAAATTCTTTGCTTCAAAATATGCAAGAAAAAGGGACTGTAGGAATTAGCTTACTCTGTAGGATTCGGGGAAGACTGATACAGTTCATCTTCAACAGGCATCATTCTGTTCCTTCAAACGAAATTCACTAAACATATTTTACTACCTTTCTTGTTAGCAACATTCTGAAATAATTAGCATTAGTAGCTGGCTACAATACGAGTTTTCATAAAGCACACTGCATTACAGAGCAAAACAGAAGTATAGCAGCAAAATTAGGAAGGCTATTGCTTACTTGAAGGATTTAGGATGCTGTTTTGAAGTGCTATCGATTTCGTATTGATACAGGAAAGAACGTATATATTTTAGAAATGTTCAATCAAAGCCTTAAAACAGAAACCTGAGGCTAATTCTCTTTACAAAAAGTATACAGCCAGAGAGGTTGCACTGGCTCAAGAGACTGATGTATTTAGATCTAAGTGACTTCCCCATGCCTCCACCAAGGCAGGAGCCAAATATGATAAAGATCTAAATAATTACTATTACTTTTGCGTATATAAATACATAATTCCTGAAGATACCATCTCACTTTATTATTTTACCAGCAAACCAGCACATTTTAGGACTGAGACTAATAGGCAGCCAAATTCTTTCTTACCATGTGCCTTTGGAAAAACGCACTTGTCTTTTCCAGCACCACTCAAAGCTCTTTCTATTTATATCATTCATCTGCCTGCACAGATAACTTAGTATAATTCTCTCTCCCATGATGTCCTTTCTAAATATTACTTAACTTGTGTTTTCAGGAAGTTTTGCCTTTTTTTTTTTTAAATAAGATTAACCTAGGTCATGTCATAATACTATATGAATATCGCAAAGGTCTAGAAAATATGGTAGAGTTTCTATATGTTTATGATGGTGCAACAGAAACCAAATATAGGTTGTTTTATTAATCCAAAAAAAAGAAACCAATTGTAAGTTGTAGCTTATAGACCATGTACTAAATGACATCATTTGTTTCCTCATTGCATACTGTCTAGACAGAGCTATCAGATCTTATAGTAAAGTCTGTGTTCAAACACAGAATACAAATGTATTCTGCATCACCAGAGGAGCATCCTTTACTTACCATCAAAGTTATCGACGTGTGGCCATCAGTCTGCTCTACTTATAACACTCATGACCTTCAGACGCATTCTTTTAAAACACGTTATAACAGCACATAGAGACATAACCCCAGACTGAAATGATTAAGAAGCCATAAAAACCTCGGTGACCTCCCCATCCACACTTAGTCATCTGGCATCCTATGTCATACTGGAGACCTGCTTGTCGATTTACGCTCATTATTCAAGGAGAAAAGACTTAAGCATACAGACTCACTTCTCGCAACTAAGATACAAGCGTTTCACTGCTGCATTCAGGCTTTGCAGGTGTAAGATATACCGTGTTAGAGGAAACCTGTTCAAACCTGACTCTCGCTCTCGTTTTTTGACCTTTACCAGGTCTGCCCTGATGTGTTTTGCAAGTATTGACTTCACCTTTCAAACTAGGGAAAGTTTTAGTAGTATCTGCGAGGGCAGCATATTCTTTGTGTAGACAAACTTCATCTACTGCTACCAAGGGAATCTGGGAAATAAAATCCACGGTTATAAATCATTAGAGTGTCTTTACTCGGAGTTAGTTGACCTACCCCACTCTTGAATTCAAAGTAAATAGCTCATTAGGGGAAGGAAGAGCACAGAAGAGAAATGATGCCTCTGGGAAAAATTAGATTTCTATATCCAGCTTTGTTTCCATTTATTGTTGCCATGTGAGGATAGAAGTCATGACCCCCGGGGGCAGGGGTGAACGCCTCAAGTACATTCGGTCTCTCTGCGATCTCTGAATTATTCACTATCTACAGGCTGATTTTGTATATTATTCATTAAATCTTTGGTACAGAAGGTAGCACCAGAGAGAGAAAGATCTTCCAGCTGTAGCTCGTAGTACATCTTTAGTCTGAATAGCAAAAAGACTCAGTCTCACTAGTACTAAAGTCTCAGCTCGGCTGAAGACATACTGCACAACTTTGAGTCCCAGCCTCCATGCACATGTGAGCAAATACGCTTTCTCCCTCCTTTCCCTCCACCTGCAACCACCACACAAGATGCCCACTTCATTTTCAAAATTGGCAGCATTTTGCTAATGGTTTGGACATAGCAAAGTCTGCCTCCAAGGTAAAGTTAGAATTAAAAATAATGGTATCCTTCAGAAATAATGAAATACGTTCTGCTGCATCAAGGTTAGGAGACTGCTAACAACTTATGTTTCTGCTCTACTGCTAAATTAATTACATTTCTTGACGGCTTTCAACTAAATGTTGGCTTGACATAGTAGTGGCATAACTAGTAGAAGGTTTATTTCTGAATATTGATCTTCCTGACAGGAGTCTCTCAATTGCTTCTTGAAATGATGGAAAAATGCACTTCTTGACCTTTTTGTTTTATAAGAGAAAACGGAAGAGACAAGTAGAAAAACTGCACCTAAACTCTGTGGAAAGATTACTTTGTTAGATTTGTACACTTCAAGTAAACCTATAGTTTCAAAAGTTAGGTTAGTGTAGGTGTGTTTCAAGTCCTGATTCTGCATGGGACTTCAGTCGGATTGTAACCATTAGACAATTTCCTGTGTATTGTGTTTGCTCCCTTGTTTTTACTATATAATCCTATTGCGAGTAATTAAGGGAAATGGGCGGTGTGGTACAGATTTATGCACAGAGCTACAACTTATTTATTCAGTTCCCTGGACATTGTGATGCAACCGTGATTGGAGCACTTCAAAATTTACAGAAAGAGAAAATTTCAGTCGGCAATTAAACTACCTTCCTAAAGTTTAGAAATAAGAAACACTGGTTTTGCAGATTTTCAGTAAGCAGAAGTATTTCGATGTTTCAGAAATGATGGAGGTATATTCAGTTAAAGGATATTCATATAGGGCTTTGCTATCAAAAGTAAAAGCTGTAGATTATTCTCAATTTCCTCCCCAGTAAAATTCCTGTTAAATATTTCCATTCCAATAGAGGAAATGCTCTTTATTGAAGACAATGCTACACTGCTTTGCATTCTAGTTTTGTCTGATATCACAAAGTACATCATTTTATTCCTCTGCGATGCGACATTCCCATAAAGCCGTGATATGCGCATCGTGAAAAGTTTTGATGTAGCAAAGTGTCTAGACAGGTTGGTGAGGGGGATGACAGCAAGCACCCGGAGCTCAGTCTGCTGCTGCCTCTCTTACAGCCATCTTGGAAAGGAAAAGAGGGACAGGTACCTGTAGAGAGATTTGCTAAACTATTTTGCTAACCCTTTTCATCATATTTGTTTTCTGGTGGCAAAAAGAGGAAAAGCTTTGGTCATCCTGTCTTCTGAGTCCTCACACGTTCTGATGTCTATAAAGGGACTTCATTTTATGTTGGTGAAACTCAAAGCACCTGCGCTGCTCTTCTAACTGCCAAAAGCTCTTCTACCCCTCAAGCTCTGCTAAACCAGAAAAATACAGTTGTTACCCCTCTCTCTACACACCTACTACATTGATGGTCTCGAATACAAAATAGTAAACCCTTGAAAGTATTTACTCAGTTACATCATCTTTACCCACTAACTCCCATTTTCCTCTCCCTGGGCACGCTGTTAGCCTAGCTGTGTTGCTTGTGCCATGGGGATTAAAGCATTTTGCAGGAATGTGTCCTTAATTTTTTTTAACCCTTTTTAGTTCCTACAAGTTCAGTACTTCACTTTGTTCCTTTTAGAGCTTCGTAGAGCATATGGGTGATTTCAAATACATAAATAGACCAACAGTAAAAATAACTTCTGAAACATAGCAACTATTACCTCGAAAATAACTTTCGCATCCCTTCCCCCAAAAATTTATCAGTAAAAGAACCACAAAAAAAGGCAGAAAAATCTTTATCTAGCCTTGTACCATTCTACTAAAAGTCAGAGTCAAAACTGTGGGATTTAGTGCATGTCTCATTTCAGAAGAGTTTGAGTGCTCTTACCCCACCACTACTAAGGCCTTACTTATGGGTCATGCTTTTTTTTTTTTAATATATATATTTTGAAAATGTTTCTTTATTCTAGATCAAGAGTTACTTGGACAAAACCATCTCTAGGAACATATTACGGAACTTATGTAGAGAAATGTTTTGAGTATTATTTGCCTTATAGTTGTAAAACAAAGATTGGGAGATAAAGGCCATTATTGCCGGTTGAAGGTTTTCAGTCATTTCCAGGCTAATAAGAGAAGAAGCAGAAAAGCATCTATCAGGGATAATAAGGTTTAAATCTCCACAAATATTTACAAACTGGAATATTCAGATTAGCCTTGCTTCCCGCGAGAAGCCTGAACAGCAAATACACCAGGACCTGGAGGAAATTCTATCCTGGCAAATACAGAGATCTGGGCCTGTATTTCTGTGTCACAAACAGCTTTCTGTTGTCCATTGGCAAATGGACAGCTGTGACGCTGGCATTCATGTTATCATATTGTATTAAAAATTCTCTGCAGGAGAAGTAGCATATAAATCAAAATACGCTTTATTTTCCTAAAGATAGCTTGGCATCTCTAAAAACCCACCAACCCCACGTTATCCACTCTGTCTTCAAGTATCCCTGCTCCATTCAAACTTTCGCCCAGAGCCCAGGTAACCCGAGCGCTGTGGAAACCAACACTGTCATCCATCTGCTCATGGAGCATTCATCAGCCGAGTTCGGTCACGCATTTCAGAATTTCATCTTTTGAATTACACTGCAAGTGGTAAACTCCCAAAGACTTCAGTGCCACTCTGCTGGAAAGAGTCTGTATTCTATAATACACAGAATGTTAATTTAACACTACTCTTGTTCTTATTCTAGCGTTATTACTCTCTACAATGCATACTGACATATCTGCAGATCCCAAATAAATATGCCACAGGATTGGTACTTGCGTCAGAATTGAAAATGGAGTGACATGCAGAAAGTTAAGCTTATTTATAACAAGATTATTTCTTATTTAACAAGAAAGATGTAGGAAAGTAATTCAACATTTATATCCCATTGCAATGCGTTTGCTTAAAGCAGGTACAAAAAACGTAGTTAATATTTTCCTGTCCCAGGGACTCTGAATAGACATCAGGTCTTCTAATAACATTTCCATTTTCCATTCCAAGAACATCAGACTGAATTTCAGGATACCACTTTACTTTGTCAGAGTATTCATTTTTCTGTATTTGCACTGTTAGGTGTTACGTTTAAAACTCACACATCAGTATACTGTAAGAAGACAAGTTTTTCTTAAGTGATAATCCCCCTATGTTGAATTATCTGCTTTATATACAAAGTATCATAGTACAAGCACAGCACAATAATTTTTAAAAAGCAAGCCTCTCATAACCCAACGGAATACGTGGACAGCAGATTGAACAGAAGAGAAAGGACATCATCTACTTTGTTGATGCTTTTTTGTAGGTTCACACTGAGTATTTATATTTTCATAGCTTATGTACCCTATACTACCATTTGTCGGTGATTTGAGTGATTTTGGAGGAAAGTTCTTTAAAAAAAAAAAAAAAAGAAAATCTAAAAAAAAGCATTGATCCTAAATGTAAGATTCCCAAGGCTGCAACTGGAGTGGAGTCCTGTGGGGCAGAGGAGCCAACACTAGCAAACCTCAGTGCAGCACCCTCATAGAGGATGTTGATTTCATTGGACATTTTTATACTATTATTGCTATCTGGAAAAAACCCAACCCTAAGTTCTAAGAACAAGTTGCTTCCCATAGCTCAAGGTTTTCCTTTTGCCCATGAAACATCATTGTTGGGAAATAGTCTACTCGTGAAGAAATGAGGTCCATCATTTTGTATACACAAAAGCTGTTTATTTTTATCAATAGCCATGGCTGAGCAAGCAGAAGTTCCTTTTAGGAAATGACATGTGGAATGCAAATAAGAGTTGTTTACACTGTTCCATTTAGACTTCAGCCAACCCAACACTGGAAACTACAAAGGGCTTGCTTACTTTAAACACTTGTAAAATAAATATATCACGTAAAATTTTAGAAGGCAAAAGATGAGATTGCCTTTGCTTTAGGTCATCGTTCATAAAACCCCAAATACTAAGACAATATACCAGCATTTTTTTGGTTCTTCCCATGGTGCAAAATCACAAAGCAGAACAAAAAAATCTTCAAACTCTGACAACGCATTTGTCAAAGATGCTGGCTAGCACTGTTCTCGCTTTAGGAATAGTAAACAGCCTTTGCAACAAATATTTGCAAGACGTAATTCTTTTAAAAAATAAAATAATTACTTCTCCAGATGGAAGAATTCCAACAAGGAGATTTGATTTTTTTAATCTCTCTTTCCCGCAGAACTCTGAACGGTATAGTTCCACAAGCAATACACTGCTCATGCTGAAAGTTCATTTTACTTTTGGTCAACTTTGTAGGCTAGAACAGATTACTTTGATATTTAGGGAACATAGCAAAGTACCTCAGCTAGCACAGGCATAAATTCTTCAGTGGCACTTCTTTAGGGTAAGAGAGGTGAGTTGGAAGTTATGTGAAAGGATCCCAGGGAAACAGACAGACACCTGATTCCTGAGCTTGCAAAAACCTGCTGACATACAGGATAAACTTTCAAAAGTGCATCTACTCAGAAAATTCTGTTTAACAAAATTTAATGAAGGCTTTACAGGGAATAAAATTAGAAAATTTCTTTCAAGGAAAGCACACGTTATCTGTTTTCTTGCAAAAGAATAGACAGCATGACATCCCAACCATTTGACCAATTTAATGTACAAGAACTGAAGTTATAACCAAAAAATTTTCCAAAAGTTTGTTACAGGGTTAAAAATATCAAAGTCTTATTTACATATTTACCTACTTGAGCCAAGTGAAAGTTGTGGTCTTCTACTGCAGGTTGCTTGTCCTGTCACAGGATAAATTGTCACTTACGTTCAGATATTCTCCATTTTTCTTGTGTGTACTTTGTTCCAGGGGTCATAAGCGAGTGAAAACATTATCAAAATGAAATTATCCCTTGGGATTTGTGGAGTCAAGATACATATGTAGTTGACAAGAGATCAGGCTAGTCAGTCTTAAAAGGTGTTTCCTAGATGAAAGACCATCCAATACTTCAGAAAGCTTTAAGGACATAACTGATTGATTCCATTGATTAACTGCAGATGTATCCTTCTTGGTTATATTAGACAATCCAAGGCAGCTACATTCTGTATTTTTCATGACTATTAATTTTCAGATAAATTAAAGTTTCATGATGTTTATTTAATTGACATTTTTGGAGGCCTATTCTAGCTATAGGTAACACCTGCCACAACATAAAAACAATAAATGAACCACAGTGGTCATTAAAAAAAAAAAAAGTAACCTTACAGCATATGCAGTTCCCTCTTTACAAGCCCTGATGTGATAAAAAACACCAGAGGAACACAGAAGAGGAGCCACAGCGCTAAACACTAGAGAGCTCAGCTTATATACACTATATACACACCTCGCAAAGTCTAATACTGGAGCAGCTGCTGGGGCTGCTCGAAGTCACACAAACCCCATGTCATTTCCAACAGAAGGCTCATCATCCAGGTAATGCAAAGGTAACAATCTCTGGGGCTCTTCTTCCAGCAGTACACTATGTGCTACAGTCTTCAGGAATACATATATATATATTTTTTTTTTTAACAGACATATGTTCTACCCTTCATTTAAAGTAAAAATGACTTCATATATTGCATGCATGTGACAGCATCGAATCCTGTGTTTTCCTTATTGGGTCTTACAGTTTACTTGCAACATGTTACATGAGCAAATAGACACAGATTTGAGGAAATAGTTTATATAAATGCATGCTTACCAGCTGGCGCAGAATGCGAGCAGTGAAGTTGAAAACCGTGATAATCGGCGCACGATTCACTGAATTTTCCTTCCTTAAAATCTGACTTGGACTCCTTTTTGCTCTCAATCGCATCTGAGGAGAGCTTATCCAGTTCAATTATCACAGCTGACATTGTAAGATAGTCTCAGTATAAAAACAAAGCTGAACAAAAGAAGCCGCCACTTTAAGTTCAGCTTCCCCAAACTCGCAGTCTGCAGAAAAATAACTTCCTATGACAAAAAAAAAATAATAATCCCCAAATTGTAATAGTGCAAAATGGTTTTAAGTCAATGGCTGAGAAACTGTATTTCCATGAAGCTGTTCTTCCAGCTCTGCAGCACTTGCTAAATATTGCAGCTTTTCTCCAAGGTAAAAAACTACTACTAAAAAACGTTCTGTTCTCGTAGTGACAACAATATTACGACATTCCTGTATAACTGCTACAAAAATAGCAAGGACAAGTGGAGACATCTGTACGTCTGCTAAGTTGTGGACTCACTAACTTTGTTTTAAGAGTCTAAATCACATTTTTTTCACCCACTGGTCCAGCTGGGAGGGGCTAAGCAATACCAATGGGAACAAGTGCATCCCGCGGGCCAGCCCAGCGGCGAGCCTGGCAGCGGCGCGCTGGAAGTGACTTGTGCCACAGTTCTGTTCCCTCAGCGAACACTCCGGGCTTTGTCTGGGATGTGTGAGGGAGATAAATGACCCACAGGCTACATCACTCCTTGAAAACAAGGGGAATAAGCGAACCATCTCTTCGAGTCTAAAAAGTTTCTTTCCAGGGAAAGCAGTGCTAGTAATAGTAAGAAAAGTTGTTTAAACTTTTAAGCTTTTTTTTTTTTTTAAATTTTCTTTTTCTTAGACGCAAGTAAAACTCAAGAGAACTCAAGACAAAGTGATGCGCTTCTTTCCAGGCTCTGTCCCAGCAGGCAGGCTGAGGAGGCTGAGCAGTGCCAAGGGAGTCACCCACTGGCCACGGTGGGAAACTGCAGGGCCAGGAAAGGGCCGGAGCGGAGGTGGGCAGAGGGTGCTCGGGGGAGACACCCCGGGTTGGGAGGCCTGTAAGGGCACTGCCAGCTCTGATTTTCCCCTCAAGAACGGCAGAGATGAAAAAGCACGATTTTTCATTTGGGAAAAGTTTATCACGGGAGAGTTTTCCTGGTGGGAAAATTGCCAAGCCTTAGCTAGAGAAAATGCGATACGGTGATTCGTCACTATTAGCTCCCTATCGCTTTCTTAGCTTCTCTTCGCTCAGTGGGAAAAGACGATTAAATAAGGCAAGGAAAAAAAAAAATCTATGCAACCACACAGCTTTTACTAAACAGTCCCTTGTCCTGCAATAACAGGAAAAATCCAAAATCCCTAAATTCAGCTTGATAGAAGTGCATTCTCAGAACTAGCCCCTGCTAACAGGAGTCAAGTTTATACCCAGCTGCTGCTGGTACCCTCAATAATCTTGATGCAAGCAGGGAGCAGGTGGAGATCCCATGTGCTTGCACAGGAAAGATATCCTCAACGAGGACCCAGCTTTAAAAAAAAAAAAAAATTCAATGTACCAGTGGGACACTTCCTTAAGTTAAGGGAATTGGTAAGAGGTAATTTCTAGATGGGTTGCGATCACAGCAAGGAACCCAAGCGAGGTAACGAGATTAATGCTAATAAGCACAGCAACATGGAAATGGGACTGAAAAAAAAAAAAATCAATCACAGGGGAAGCTTTTCAAGGAGGCCAGAAATAACGTGGCAGTTGTCTGTTTTACATTTCACTACAATTAATGCACATCGGGAGCAGGAAAAAGGCAGCTTGGTGAAAATGTCACAACACTTAACAAAACTTTAGAAATGGTTATATAACAGGGAAAACAAACAAGCGTTATACCATTTGGAAGGCAAATCCAGCACAGCTCACCCCAAGAAAGGGAATAGAAATACCAGCAGAGCAGACGTGCATGGCATCCTCTTTTGAATAGCCCTCTATTTCAGTTCCTCCTAAAAATCTAAAGTCTGCTTTGTTGGCCGAAGTAATCTGATTTTGTCTTCTGAAAGAAGCTTCCCCCAAATGAAAATGCTAGCTGCTGAAATTGTTGGAAATTTTACAGGAGGTAACTGTCCTATTGATATATCCAAACAGAATCCATAGCTTAAATTGCACTTCCCTATTTATAAACATGCAAAAGAGGTATTTTACATAGAGTTGTTTCTTAAACAAGCCCAGTATATCAAAACTTCTAAAGAAAGCAGAAGTTTAATCCTCTAATGACAAAGCTTCACAAATGCCCAGAGGAAGAATCTTTCTTTCAACATTCAGTGACCTAACAACTTTATACCATCCCTTAGCTGGGTTCTTGTAACTTTTCCTGGATAGGTGAGCGATTTCACCTCCCGTACAAATCTGAAGGTTCTAGGTTTCTCCAATGACATTAACCTCAATGTGTTTTCATTTAAAAATTAAGTATCTCTTTACTACTGCTGCTGCTAAGTTCCCCGTAAGTCTGAATATGTAAATCAGAGGCATATTAAGTCTTTAGCAGTCTGTGACTATTTCTTCATTTGTACAAGGCTGGTTTTTTTCTTCCTTGGTTTTATGCATTTACACATATGACAAAAGAGAGAGCACTGTTCTTTGGCGACTTAGACAATCCCCAAACTGTTCTATTCTCTATACATAGTACGTACACAAAAACCCCCGAAAAGCCAATCAACTCCGCTTGAGGGGTAAGGGTCATCCTTTAAGATGGAGAAGATGACAACGTATTGTAAATAATTCTATTATTTTTCATTTCTTTTTAATTTCCAACCCTGTAGAAAGCAATTTCCTGGTGGTGATAAATGATAATATATATATAATTTTTATCGTATATAAGTTATAGAATAATAACTTTTTGTTAGTAGTCAGTGGAAAACCCGAGAAGCAGCAAATGCCTACAGACCTTGTCCTCATGCCAAAGCAAACCCAAGGTGCAGGGTCTAGCACTGTCTCTGCTTTCACCTTGCAGGGCTGAGCCAGCCTGGGAGCAGCTGACGCCCTCTTTCATTCGGCACCTCTGCTTTTCTTTCCGTGTCCTTTTTCCTCTTGCAAATAGATGTCAAAACTGGGAACCCGAGCTACTTTGTGCTTTTAATGCCTTTTTATTTGTCAAGCAGTTTTGAGTTCTTCTGCTTCTTCCTCCCTGCTTTATCAAAGGCTATCGCTTTCGGCAAAATATCTGAAAAAGATTTGACTAAACTATTTGACTACTGTTATAAAGCTGCTGTGCAAACAATAATTACTTTAATAAATCTGGTCGTTAGACACTTACATACATTTTTAAATTAATGTCAATTGTTTCCTGATTCTAAATATCTGCCATATTTGAAAATATGGCTGTGACACTTCGGCGAAAATATTTGCATGTTGAGAAGTGTACCTGAAAGTAGCATTTATACGACCGACAATTTTTTCAGAGATAAGAAATTTGAAGATTCTAAGCCATTCAGCTTTCATGATGCCAAATGAAGTTAACTTTAATTCATAAAGTCCAGTCATAAATACTTTTTTCTCAAAAAGAAATAAGAGAGCTCCATGTCAAACTGGATTTTCTAACTTTTATGAAAAAACAGAATCTCATTTGCAGGGTTTTGAGGGGATTTTGTGGGTTTTTGTTTAATACAAGATGTCGTGGCTTGGGCCAGGTTGGCCAATGACAAGACAACAGATGCTCTCCCCCACCTCTCGCTCTAAGGAGAGGAAGAAAGGAGATAGAGAGGTTTGTGAGTTTAGAAAAAACTAAACTACTTTAATGAAATATTAATAATAAAATTAAAAACAAAGGAAATAGATACAATATATACAAATATACACAAAACCGTATCAAGCTCCAAGGGAGATGTCACTGGCAGGCACTGGGGAAATTCCAGACTGGACTCAGTGACAAATGGGAACTGGAAAATACTGACTGGCATCAAAAGGCAGATGAGCTGATAGGGTCCCTCCTCAGACATCAGTCATTGAAGAATGAGAACCATTGAAGCAGCAGTCCACTGAAAAAGAGCAGCCCTTGGAAAAAAGCCAGCCTCATCCCATCAGGTTTTATACTGAGCATGGCAGATGGGATGGAATACCCTATTGGCCAGTGTGGGTCACCTAACCTGCCCACAGGTGTAACCCTTCCCCAGGTTAAACAACTGAGTCAGCTGTACCCCAAACCAGGACACACGAGAAGTGACTGTTTATACTGTAAGAACTGTTAGCATAATTTTCCTTTTGTCCAACACACTGGTGTTTCGGAATTCATGTAATGGAAGATCCAAGCTTAATGACCTCCTCTGCTCAGAGTTGTGTCCATTCCCAGTGACTACTCTAAAATATCGTGGTCTTGTTGGGGAATGGATGTGGTATCTAAACCTCCCTTGTCATAATCATTTGAACTACACATAAACAAATGTTGGAAACAATAAAGGAACAAGAGATAGCAGCTTCCCAAAACAGGGTTGAAACTAAGACAAAATTAAATTTATTCTCTTCTGCTGTGATCCAATTACTATTTGCTTACATTACAAGCTGGAGATGCTCCAACAATTAAGAATACGGGAAACAGCCTACAGATTTTGTTGCGTGCATCTGCTCAGAAGCGCAGTGCCTTCATTTGAATGCATGTCCAGCACCAGGGAGGAAGTAAATATAAATGTAGGATCTCTCACCTCTCATATAACTGTTAATCAGAACCAACTACATTTTTCAGCCCACAAACTCTACTTCAACAGCAATTTGCAAGGCCTTAGCAGTGAGAACAGCCATGATTAAGGTCAACAGACAAAAAAGCAGAGGCTTCAGTGCTCTCACATGTAAGAATTTGGTCTGGCTGCATATTTTCAGGGAGGAAGAAACGGGGTGTGTGAGGGAAACATTAAGACATGCATTTATTGATAAGTTCTATGAATTTCTGACTCATTGCTAGACGTGGTTGTTGACACAACCTGGAACTGGGAAAAGGAGAGAAGAAGAAAACTTCTGCACTCCTACCAAAAAAATCTGAATAGATGAAGTATAACAAAGGTCAAGACCTTGTTCGCAGTTTAGGTATCTGTCGTCCTCATCAACAGTTTCTGTCACACAGACAATAATGACGCACCACACCAAAGGTCAGATTGAATTTCTGGATCCTTCACTGCCCAAGAGAAAAGAAGAGCTGACCCAAAATGTCTTTGCCTAGTTACCTGCTTCCCAGAGCTCTTGCTAAGAGCTCCAAAAGGGGCAGAAAGCTCATGAAAATAGGTAAGGGAGACACAGAAACCGTTGGCCTACACACTTACTGAAGAAACTCTGTAACCCAGGGTAAACCTAACCGGACTTCACGGAGTCTGTTAGCGTTGTGTGAATAGGTTCCTCACACAACAAACAAGATTTCATGTGTAGCAAAGGTTATGCAAGGCTTTTTCCAGGGTTGTTTCTTCATAGCAGTTAACACAGAGCCAGCTACTACTGGTTAGCTATATAAATCAGGATTTTCCTGAACACCCAACTATCCACTAGGGCTCCAATAGTAATTGGAGTGTTTATCGTTTCTTCCTCAGGAAAACATTGACAGTTTCAAAAAAGTACAGGTCAAAGGGTATTTCCTTCTTTCACACAGAGAAATCTAACCATCACGTTGATTTAATTGACTCTCCAAGTCTAATTAGCATATATCAACTTCAAAAGGCTACCTAAATAATTGGTTACCATGTAAAAATGTAGGATTTTTTTGCTCCACAGCAAAACACTGGGTCTCTAGGACAACACCTGAGACACATCTGAACATCTGTGATTTCAAAAGCGTTGTCATTATTCTGCAAGCAAGAAGTAAAAAACCTGTGCTGAAGACAGCTTCAATGCATATAGAAGGAATTTGGTTTACACGCAAGAAAGGAATCATTCCTGTCTTACCTAATAGAAAAAGAGAGACCATAAAGACATTATGCTGTAATAAACCAAGATAGGTTTTAAGTAGCAAAAAAAGTTTATACTTTAGCACATTTTTTTTTGCTGGCTTTTATATTAATTGAAGAGTTACCCATCTAGGTTTCAACAGAAGGAGTTATCTGTATTATATAAAGAGATAGGGAAGAAAATGCCATATATCTTCTGTAGGCAACACTGAAACACCTCAGACTGCTAAATCAATGCAGGCACAACTGGAATCTGATTATTTTACTATATAATCTCTATCATTTTTGAGCTGGTAGAAAAGTGAGGCAATTTTGGCTACATTCTGCTGACGAATTAACACACTTGAGTGTGTTTTGCAAGCAGCTTTCCCAGCAATATTGAATAATCAATCTTGAAAACATAGGTTTATACCCTTCATTTTTTTTTATTTAGTGTTGTTGGAAGGAAATAACAATTTTTAATTTTGAATTAACTGTCCCATAAAAATGTAAAATTCCCGTTAGAATTTACTGCAAGTTGTTCCCTTTTTTAACATTACTTGCAGGATTCAATAAAAAGTCCTATCCTAAGATAAGACATATTGCCAAACATTCTTTCTGGGAAAGAAAAAAAAAAACCAAAACAATTAAGCAACCAGACAGGACACTCTGTCACCAAACTTTACCAAGTGAAACAGGAAAATAATTGGGGAAATTCTGTTCATAGAGGCAGATTTAATGAGCTGCAGTCCAAAGGTCTTCAGTGTTTGGACTTCCTAGTTGTATGACTACCTCATCTAAAGTAATTTAAACCAATCTAACTTTTCTATATAGGTATTTTACACACATATATATGCGCACACACAAAAGTAATCCATAACATGCTCTGTCATTACAGTGCAAAGAAACACAGCTTATATTCCTGAGACTTTAAAAATGTCTATTTTGACTTAGGAGTCTACTACTGACATTTATTTTGTCCCACAAGTAACATCTGTACTTTTCAAATTATATTTCATTTTTATTTTTAATATGCTGAATCCATCCAGCAAAATGGATTAGCAGTCTGTTAATAACAGGGAGATTTAATATTAGATACTTGACATTACAGAATTACCAAAAGAAAGTAGTATTATTATTTTATTCATAAGAAATACATTCCGTTAATTATTTTTTTTTTTTCAGAAGGGCAAGACGGCACCACTATCCAAGACCTACTGACGTTGCAAAGATAAATGTAGGCACAGAACAATCTCTTTTACACCAGCAATATTTGTCTGATAACTATTCTTCAGAGCTATCTGAAAAAAATATTTCCCAGAACTAGGAACATGAGGCCCCTAATCACCAGCTCTTCTTGTATATATAGATGAATTTACTGTGGTATCAGATACTTACATAGATAAGAGACTGTTTCCTTAATGCACTGGAAGGCTTTTAATTTTTTAGGCATAAAGTCCATTAGCAGTTGCTAACATACAACAAAATCTTGATATGACTAAAGCAATGTGCTGGTTCCACCAATAAACTGTTGTTTGTACCCTAAAGTAAAGGCTAGAAAACAAATATTAAAGGCAAAAGGTCTTGCCCAAGTAAGACAGTTCCTCCTCCAGTCATTCCCTAACCATCTAACAAGATGGTTTTTCAACTTTATGGCATGGTACAACAGCTTTCTCTGTATACCTGTAACCACCCTTACTTAGAGATGAAGAAATGAAACAGGAAAATATTAACCCCAAGGAAACCAGTGGCGAAGTCCAAGACCAAAATGCGTCTTAGTTACTTCTCTCAAATTTCCTCTACACCACTTCACAGACTCGGTCCTTAGAGACTTACACAAGTGTGTTTTTTTCCGGTAATGAGCTACTTCAACATAGATTCTAATAAAAACAAGTTTAAACTCAATGCGTTATTATAATTATTAAATCCAGCTAAAAAAATCTAAATGCAGATTTGGAAATTTAAATACCGTTAAAGATACTGATGTGTAGGGTAAAATGCTTTGGAGTTTGAAGGTACCTCTGTGATAGTTCAAATCTCATCCACACCAGCATCAGACTTAAAATCCAACCCAGCCTCTCTAGTGATTTCATCAGTCTAGAGAATTTCAGTTACTTACAGACAGAAATGTAGATGAGCAGCAGGTTCACCAAGACTAATCGGGTGATTACACATTTCAAATCACACTGGCCACGAAACTGAGGCTTGATTAAATATAGAAAAGTTCTATTTGTTCGCATTTCATAGAAATTTCGAGATAGAAGGATCAAATCCGTCATCTGGGTTCACGTTTATTCACATGTACAAACCTGGCAAGAGCTCCAAGGATAAACCATAGGGTTTTCATGAATTGCAAGTTTTCTAGCAGTCCATTTTAACAGTTCTGGGCAGGGGACGACATGTGTCTCAAAAAACTAGAAGCTCAGCTAGTATAAAAAAAGCTCCAATGAAATACGATAAAGTGATTTTTTTTACCCAAAGCCTTTTTCTTTCATGAAAAGAAGTATCATAATACAATGACATATGAACTTCACCTGATATTTTTTGAGATTGTACACAAGAATTGCATTTTGATTCAGTAAGTGACCTCCTCACAAGCAAAGCAGAGCATCAGGAATAATATTATTTCTGTAATCTCATTTATAATAGAAAGACGCTTCCTCATTGTAATTCTTATTTTACGTATGCAAGATTCTGTATTTGCGAAAACATACAGCTGCCTAGATTAGTGAAAAAAATTGTAGAAAGACCACCTGTTAAGGAATTTGACATGTAGAAGTATAACATCCTGAGTACCCTCTAGGCAACAAGAAATCAAGCAAAATCCTCAAACCTTCAATTATTGGTTGTAAAAAGCAAGGTATCACACTTTGTAAGGTGCAATACTTATTCCGTACAGTTACAGTAAATATTACTCAAAACACTAGCAGTCTTGTAACTTTTATTGGAAATCAGTGTATTCTTGCAAGATTCAGATTTGTATTTATTATCAGATTACCAGAAGTCACTTTTAATCCTCTAAAAATTCACATGTAAAAATCTTTTAGATTTTCCTCAGTGCCAAGCAACTACTGAGAGCGTGTTTAGTGTAGGAATTATAGACTCAGTGAATTTGAACTAGACACTAGGTGTCTGACTCGCTTCATGATAGGATATGCTTGTTGCTAAACAGAAAGGAAATCAGAATGATCACAGAGCAATTTATCCCAGAAGAAAACAATTACTTTTTTTTCCCTATGCATTTAAAAAAATACACCATGTGACTTTATCTCTTCGTAACAGCGAAGCCCGCAGTGCCTGTGTCCGAATCCTTTTGGGCAATGTGAAAGAGATGAGGAAAAAAACCATGCAATTTTGTTGCTCAGCTTTTTACAACACTGGTCAGAGTTGCCCCTCTATGAAGAGCTTAGTGCTAGCCAAAAGTAAATGTCAGAGGCAGGCCTGGTATTTCAGGGATGTGCTCACAAGTCCCAAAGCAATTCCATATTAGTCTTTGTTTTTCCCGTAACCCTTGTTTTGAAAGAGCTATTGCAGTGCCAGCAGTTTTGTCTT
This sequence comes from Stercorarius parasiticus, assembly GCA_013396915.1. Lineage (NCBI taxonomy): Eukaryota > Metazoa > Chordata > Aves > Charadriiformes > Stercorariidae > Stercorarius > Stercorarius parasiticus. The sequence continues at coordinate 949,317 of VWZL01000846.1, forward strand.
TTTTGTCCCTTTCTTTCATTACCCCAGCCGCCCCAGCCGTTGTTATCCTTCTGTAAATGAAAGTATACAGAACAAATGGTACAAGAGTTCCCCCAGCAGCAGGTTCTCCCTTCAGAGAAAGGGCTGAATGACTGGTTAATTTCCTGAATGTGGAATTCAATAATTCCGCTAAGACATACCATGCCTTGTCTAAAGAAAAGGGCAAACATCTGCTTTCACATCTCCACAAAATTAGCTGGTTGATATCAAGAGGAAATGATGATTCTAACAAATCTTCCAGATAGAGGTCTATAATTTCAGACTTAATCACGATGGATGATTAAGTCATAAGTTTAGCCCTGACAAATATTACTGGGTGTACATACATTTATAATTTTTTCCCCTCACATGAACAATAAAACACCTCTGTGGTGTACACGACCAGTGTAATTTTTCTTTTGGAAGCGGCAGTTAGAGTCTAGGCGATCCTAGCATAGGTGAAAACAGCTCAAGGTCAGCGTTTTTAACAGTTGCGAGATTTTTAAATCTTCAGAGTTAACTTTGATGAGAGTTAAATATTGCTGAAATTCTCTTAAGGAGAAGATCTGCTAAGGTAGCTCATAGACTGTCAAGTCTAGATATAATTGAACTAACTTTTAAGAAGGATAAGTGACAGAGTGTCTCAAGAATTTCAGTGTTTTCTGATATTCTGTGAATTTCTGTTTTCAAAAGCCATTGCAGGACAAAAGTTGTTTCCAAATTAAACGTGTCCTAGATAACTGATAAAATAAACCCTGAATTTTAGAAGTGCTGGAGCCAGAAGTTTTATAGCAAATTTATTTTCAAAACTGGTTCATTTGTAACCCTTGTAGACCTGTGGTTCCACGCGGGTTGCCTGCCTGCAGCCCCCTCCCGGGAGCACTGGTTCTTCCCCTGCAAAGCGGGCACAGGCAGGGGCCGGGGGACATCACCGGAGCAGACACGGACACAGGAGACAGGTCTGGGCAGCACCTCCAGAGCCCACAGCAGAGCCGCAACTGGAGAACCAAGTTCCATCTTGAAAAGAGATGGCAGGACCCACGTGCCCCAGGGTTTCCCTGGGCCTGGTGCCGTTTTCCCTTTCTCTCAGCATCAAACAATGCTGTAGCAGCCACTTTGGACAGGCAGCTAGAGCCCGATAGTTTCATATGAAGGTGTGAGGGAAAGATCAAAAGCCTTAGAACGACTGCCAGTTTTAATCATCTTTTTTCCCCTCTTCCCCACACATACATCTTTTTTTAAACACCAACCTCAAGAATTACAATAATAGCAAGATTCTTTTGAAAGTACAAACCTATTAGAGTAATGTTTTCAACACCACTCTAGTACCATGGGCTGATATTCTAAAGTCTGGTCAAAACCCCCTTACTTTGCCCTTGTATTATAGTCCCTGTAGTTTTTGCTGAGCATCCCTTTGACCACAGGCACAGACCCCACACTGAAAAAAAAAAAATAAGGCCAGATTCCTCCATTCTCACTCATATTCAACAGCATATTAGGGGATATTAAAAATTAATTACAGAAGAAAATTGAGCCAACAGTTGAGGGTGTGCTCTTATCAAGAAATCACCATCTTGATTGCTCCCTATCATAAAATGCTTTTTGCTCTCATAAGAGAGATAAATTATCTAATCTTAGAAGAAAACTTATGCCTTGGGTACAAGCAAAATCAAACAATAGGACACACAGATTTAGAAGTTCAGAGTACCCAAGATCTTTATTAAGCAAAGGAGATACACGATAAATTTTAATGACATTCAAGTCATTGGAGGAAAAAGGCAAGCATTTCATGAAGCAAAGAGACACCTACAAATAGTGTCAACCCTCATTGTCAATGTTAGTGAAGGGAACAGAACATTTTTCATGACAGAGACAAAGAGGAAGGGAAGGTTATAAAGCAAAAAAGGTATTATGTGCTGAAGGATTATTCATTTGCATGAGAAAGGAAAAAGCTTTCAGGAACACAAAGCTGAACAGCTTGGGAGGGAAAGAATCAAAACAAACCTAACTGCCATGAATTGTGTCATATTTATTGAAAACCGCCCAAGGCATTTGGTATATGCTTAGCTAACCTAGCTAACCCCATTCAGTGATAACAGCCTCCAAGGCAATCACAGACTTGAAACAGAAAGACTTCAAAAACCTAGCCAATGCCTAAGGAACTTAAGTTTCAGGTTTTGAAACTTAGAGACCTAAGTTGCCTCCCAAGAGGATCATTGCTACCATTGAAAACTCTGTTTCGGAGCTACATCTTTATTTCTGCAGCCAAGGGAAAGAGGAGTTTGACAGGTTAGTGTCAGCAAACAGCGACGTTACGAACCACCAAGTCATCAAGTCTAGTCCCCTGTGATCTTGGGCAGACATTCAATGCCCATTTTTCAGAGAAAGGCAGGGTGAAGTAATAGTTGAGGAGCCATATATTATATCACATATCAAAGGATAAGCCTTTGTTGATTCCTACAGGGGAAAAGATAATCATAGAATTAGGTAGTGCAAGCAAGCACAGCCTAGTCCTCTCACAACCTTTTGAAGATATCAAGGAATCATATTCAAATTTAATTTTCTTCAGAAGTTCACCTATTCTGTTGTTTTTCCTCCATGAACTTACCTATCTCCTTCTCTACGCAGCTTGTACTCTGCCTTCCGTCCCACCTGAAATATTATTCAGCTCCCTGAAAATTTAGAAGACAGACTTCTAAATGATATGATGAACTTCTGAGTATTTAGTCTTGCAGTACTAGTCTTCCTTAACATAAGGAGAGAGAATTACATATTATTAATTAGCTTGCAAAACAATCTTCATTTTATTAACCCAACATAAATAGTCAACTACTTTGATTTTATATTTGTTCCATTTGCTTACATCAGTAGTTTCAGTTTGCATATAATCATCTTGAAAAATTTTAACCAGGCTGTACACAGTATTTCGAATCAGATCCTGCATGTCCTCAAACAGCATCACTAACACTTTCCTCTCTCCAACAGAAATGCCTTGCTTGATGTCCTCTAACATTAGCTTTTTTTCACAGCTCCATCACATTACCAGCTGAAAGTTACCCTTTGATTAGCTTCATTCCAATTCCTATTAGTCTGGTGACAAAGTCACACGATGTGAGATGATTAGCTCCTCCTGAGCACTATCAATATTTCCAACATGTATTTTCTCCACGGATTTCATGTGCACGTACCCACTTCCTACTCTCAGGTCACTAACAAGCATTCTGGTTCCCAACATTAAGTAGCGAAGAATATCACTGATTATTTCTCTCAAGTTTTTAGTGTAATCTGTTGTAGCTTCCTGTCCAACCAGGTCTTTATTCTTTGTATTAATCCCCTTTATCTCCACTTTGAACAATAATTTCCTATAGGGAATGGCATCAAGTTTTCTTGAATTGCAGCACTGCATTTATTGTGTATAAGAATGGAGTGAAAAAACCCCAAGGTAGTCACTGTTCCCCTTTTCATAAAACTAGGCTATAATTTAATCCCACTTTCTGTTCATTTCCACATGTGTAATGGTTCTTTTCTTCAAAGCGCATTCTGATTTTCACACAGCATTGAGGTGGGCTGCTGCTCCCTTCTCTTCCCCCGTTCTTGAATGTAGTTACAAGGTTATATATCATCTAGCCAGAGTACTGAGTCCAATTCTACAGATTAATTAGAAGTCTCTTATTTTGGATTTGTGACACTAATTCTTTAATCTTACAGAATTAATAAGATCTCCTGATATTGTCACAGTATGGCGACTATGCCCCATACTGCCAAGCTGTAACTGCAGACCTGTATTTGGATTTCAAGAATTAAGTTGCCAAAACCAAGTTACCTACTTCTGCTGGGCCAGGTAGGTGGTATAGCCAGGACACCCTGTAGCTGCTGCCCCGAGAGGTTCGGACCCTCTTCTAACCCTCTGCCCTGGACGAGCATCCTCCTAAGTGATGGGGAGCAGAGCAGGAGGAGCAGCAGAACAACCACTTCTAAGAAATAACAGATCATCACAGAACTGCAGTGATACATACCTTTAGTCTGATGGTATCTGTGGACTCACTTAAGCTTATTGCCACGGTAAACACAGAAGATACCAGTAAGGTTTTGGGAGGACAGAGCTGCATGGCACCAAGCCACCACCATTTTCCTCCTCTCTGTAGGAAGAGTGCCTTCCTCCAAGGCAGAAGAACCATAGAATCACAGAATGGTTAGAGTTGGAAAGGACCTTAAAGATCATCTAGTTCCAATCCCCCTGCCCTGGGCAGGGACACCTCCCACTAGACCAGGTTGCTCAGAGCCCCATCCAGCCTGGTCTTGAACACCTCCAGGGATGGGGCAGCCACAGCTTCTCTGGGCAACCTGGGCCAGGGGCTCACCACCCTCACAGTAAAGAATTTCTTCCTAATACCTAATCTAAATCTCCCCTCTTTCGGTTTGAAACTGTTACTCCTCATTCTATCACTACACTCCCTTGTAAAAAGCTCCCCGGAGCCTTCCCTTCTCCAGGCTGAACAACCCCAACTCTCAGCCTGTCTTCATAGGAGAGGTGCTCCAGCCCTCTGATCATCTCTGTGGCCCTAGACAACAGGTAAGGACTAGGGATGCATGCTGGAAAACTGGGAACCATACTTTAACTGCTTATTTAAATCGCAAGAGCTATCTTAGTGACATGGGAACACTCTACTGAGTGACAGAAATTCCACACACCGCCCCACTCCAGAGTCTATAAAAGCCACAGATTTATCTTTTCCAGGCCTGGGTTTAATATGAGGAATATCACAATGTTGGATCAAGAGGGACAAATACATAAGAAAAATTTGAAAGCAAAAGCAGATACATGGATAGATCTACCCCAACTATATTTAATGAAAGTTTTGCCTTACTTTTTCTAGTATCAAGTTAGCAAAATCCCATTTGTTCAATCCACTGACGTTCATATAGTTGCCACAATGCCAGAGTTAATGTTCAATCCGTTTTCCTTTCCCTAATGAATAACAAAAAAAGAAAGGATCTTGTACTGTTGCCTTGCCCCTTTCACCCACCCAAGAAAAGTCAATATCAACAATAAAAAAAGTTGTGGGGGGTTGTTGCTTTAGGGAGGGGGGTGGTGGATTGGGGTTTGGGTGGTTTTTTGTTTTGGGTTTTTTTTGTTTGTTTTTCACAATAAGGTAGAAGTCTGGCTTTTAGTGAAAGAGCTCAACGTTAATAATTTATAAAGTATCTGCATTTCTCAGGCTTTACTTTCTTACCTATATCAATACATTCAATTTTGCTACAGTTTCCAGGACTTCATAAATTTTGAACTTGTGAAAGATGACAGGGATGATTTCCCTCTGAAAGGAAAAAAAAAAAATAATACTAAAGAATGCAAGGGATTTGACTTATTCCTGATCTGTAAAATCTTTAAATGCATAGTTGTATTCAAATACCTGTTACCATTATTTGCCATTTTCAGTAAGCGTGAGGTGTTTCACATAGTAAACAGAGGGCATAACTCCATTTTTATAAGTTTGAACTTAAAAATAGTTAATGCTTCAAAAATATTTTTAATAGCTTGCCACTTCTGACACATCTGAATCTATAAAACAGCCATGATTTTATGCTAAAATTGTACGTGTGGTGTTTCTAATACCAGTGCAGAAAAGCAACCCCCAAAATATCCTGATTCATCCAAATCATCCTGGCTCATCCCAATGAGCAATGACTATTTGTATCAAAAATAGTAGGAGTTATTGGCTATGCAGCCATCAACATTTATTCCTACTGATCGCTGTGTTAACACACGGATTATGGGCCCAGAAGTTTGCCTCTAGTATTCGATGGGTGCATTTTTTTCTAAACTAATCCTTAGGTTACTTAGGTCATAGCATACTGTCCTGGTTTGAGCCAAAACCACGACACATACAAAACCCCTATTTCCTCATTATTTCCTCATTAGTAATTACATTACTTTTTTGGAAGATTTAGCTTTGTTTACACTGAAGAAAGGTATATACCAAAAGAGACAGGATGAATGCATACATGCACATACTACACTCTTTCTACAAGGGCAGCAGAAAAGATAAGCATAAATATAAATATTAGATTTTTCAAATCCCTTGCATTGCTTTGGTAGTTTATCTTGCTCTGAATTCTGGACACAACTGAATATATCAATTATTCTGACTCTTAAAGTTCAAGAGTAAGAAACATTGAGGACTGAGACATGGGTTTTTAATAATCAAAATTATTTGTACGTTGTGCAAACGTATAAGAAATGGTAGGAAATCCCTCTCACTTTTTTCCGTGTTTGAGCAACACCAATCGTAGTGAAGTCTAAGTATATGATTGCATTCTGTTCCCCTTCCTGTTAAATCCTTTGCTTCCTTCAAGGCTTGAGAGAGTCAATCCGTTGCTACCGGTAGGTGCTACATGCTAAGGATCAGGAGGTTCTGCAAACTTCCTCTGCAGTTAATTGCCATGGTATAAATCTGAATTTCATTAAAACCTTATCTTTCCTGAAGAGTGATTTGTATGAAGGCACTTGATCATATAACGCCGAATTAGAAACCTGAAAAATGAATCAAATCCTGAGGAATGCCTGATTTCTGGCTCCCCATGGTGGCGGCATCGTTGAAACAAACTGCCACGTTTTGACTGGGAAGTACATGGTGGGGAACTGAAGATGCTCTTGGTTACAAATTTTAGAAAGTTAAGTGAAAGTGGTAAGTGAATGTCTCAAGTTGTTTCAGTTCACTTTGATATCTCTACTCAAAGCATACTCGGGTGAAGATATTTCTGGGAAAGAAAGCTGAAACCAATTTCCATCTCTCTACAGATGGGATGATTTTTCCATCTGAACAATTTCATTTTGCCTGCATCATCTCCCAGTACAATACAAACACAGAAATTTGCCGAAGATGTCTTTTAGTTTACATCGCACATTCTGTAGTTTGTACTTGTTTGAAGTTTATCGAGAGAGTCCATTTGGTGTACTGTTATGCCTAGATTTCACGCCTCACTCATTCCACACACCAGTTCATAAATTTTAGCATATTCTATTTTTCTCAGTAGTATCAACCTCAGCATAATTACCTCAGACCACAGATACTTCTTACGCAATGCAATCGCTCCATCGAAAGAGTTTGACATCCATCATTAGTAATATTCAAGGAATATTCTCCCTCACAACACCTCTTAAAGTAACATTAAACAACCCAGCATGATAATATCTTCATTTGAGCAGGCTTACTGCTACTTTGGTCTCCATCTTACTGACACACTTCAGTTCTCTCCCATCTTACCTGCTGTCACAAGTATTCAGTCAAGACTTTTACCAAGGTTCTCACCCCTGGCTCTCTTACCCTGACTTTGCTTTTTCATAACCTCCCTCTTCTGATCCCTTTGTCATTACCATCACCATGCTCTTGTCAAAATCTTATTCACAGTTATTCTATTAGCAAGTAATTTTACTTTGAAATGCAATTTTTTTTTTTTTCCCCCTTCATCAGACATTCGATGAAAATAAATCTGACACTTTTACAAGTATTTCTGGAGGTTCTGTTAGCTCAGAACAACGCACCAGACAACCTTTCCTTTAGAGAGCCTGTCAATCATTTTGTATTGCGCTCGTCACCATGGTATCTAAAGGCTTCCTTTTACACACCAACTGTAGACATTATGGATGTACCAAGAGACAAAGAGGTATGATTAAAACTGTTTTGACAGAAAAAGGAATAGCGAAGCTCAAAATTTTTTCACCACAAAGACTGTTTTGTGAAAACACTCCTTGAATGTTTTCTGAAAATGGAGATTTTTTTTTTAAGCGCTATTTATCAGTCTTAATTAATTATGATCCTCTTAGGGACAGATTGCCCACACAAAATATTTACTTTTTTGTGGAGTGGGGCTTGAGAGTCCCATGCAAAGATAACACCAGTGCACTCCAAGACAAACTAAACACTTGATTCTTACTAGAAAAAAATAGTAGTTTCAGCAAGAACACAGATACCCACTTTTAACAGAGTAGTTAGCAAACTGATAGATCTTAATTATATTTAAAGTTAATACTCCAGGTCCTAATAGGCTTCTCATGAGATTTGACAACAGATTCCACTGGGAGAATCCGGAGCACAATTCTAAGTAAACTCACTAAGAAAAGAAAATGTTGTTTCATAGTTCCGGTAGACACGCTATCTTTTAAACTATTAATTAGCCTATATCACATTTTTCAAATTACGAAAATGATTGATTCATCAAGAAATCACCATGACTTTCATTATAATAGTCATCACCTGGTGACATGCTTTTCTCTCCCAAAATGGTCACACAATTGTGTCTTGGGGGACATCTACATCTTCTTAGAAGAGTAGGCCCACGTCAAAGGGAGGTCTCTTGGCAGACAGACATAGATAAGAATCGAAGTACCTATCTTTCAGGTGCCTTCAACCCTCTCTGCTGCCTCAAAGCTTATAGTATTTCGTCTATTTGTCTTAATTATTTTAGAAAATAATGACAACTGACAATCAAAAAAATCTCGGGAACCCTGATTTAGACTTCTTACTCTAGATTCAATACATGAAAACACTTAAGTGTCTCAGATTCAATACTCTAGACCATTCAATGGTCTAGTATTGAATATTCTGATGAAGTTTTTTATACCTATGTCTTCTTTCAATAACTTACATTTGATGGGGTGACTGGGTGTCAAACTAAGAACTAACTGGATAAGGGTTACAAAATTTCTCCTCTTTTTACATCTTTGCCTAGAGGGAGGGCAAACGTCACCAAGTTGTTTCACATAACCAGGCAGCTATGCCTTTTCTATCACAATAGTTTATGGCGGTGCATTAGAACGGGCTCAGTCTTGGGCTAGGGTGTAGGATGCTGGTGCTGCACTGAATGCCCAAGCCTCACATCCCTCTCATTCTCCTTGTCCCCATCAATCAGCTGGGAGAGGGTCTGCAGCGGGGTCCTGTGCCCTCCTCCCAGCATAACCTCTCTGGGTAAAATCTGTTTGATTCCCTTTGTGTCCCCATTTCAGCCATGCCACGGACGGTGATCCAGCCAGACACAAAACTGTCAACTATCGCAAATTGAGTAAATAAGCTAGGGATTTGTGAATAACTGCACAAACTTTTTACGGTCTGGTAAAAATATGTGATACAAAAAACCCATACCACTTTGGATAACAAGCAGTCTGTGCATGGGACTGCTAAACTGCAACAAAACAAAGTTATTTGAGCCACGGGAGCAATTTGTTGCTTTACATACTCAAAGCTGAATATATTTATCTCATAAATAACTAAAATGAGCCAAGAAGCAGTGACAAGCCTGAGAGCAAGATTTGTGTTGTTCGAAATGCTGGCATTGAATGAGGAACTTAAATCTGCTTTCTTTTGGCACATTAGTTCATCTTGGTGGCTTTTCACACACTTCACCGCAAACACCTTGCCCAGGCGCACTCTTCTTTTAAAAAAGAAGTTCTGGGTTGTAACCAGAGAAGATTTCTGGCTTATGGAAATAACGACTTCGGTCTGGTTTGTTTTACAAGTACTCGTGTATGCTTTATTAGCTCTAATGTGTTTCGCATGAGATGGAGTTCATAATGTTTGTGAGTGTGTATATTTCCTACAGGACTTATAATTCTTCATAAGACAGAGTCTCTACAGTTTAATTTCTTTCCAAATGGAAAAATGTTTTTTGACTTGCGGAATTAATTCCTTCCTCACAAGAGTAAAAAAAAGTAGTAAACTAACAGCTACACAAAGCAATGGCTTTGTTTTTGCAGTAAATTCATTTTAATCTGCCCTAAACCAGGCACCTCTGGAGGAAAACATGCAACTAAAGATACAAATAGTCATACTGCAAATTCATCTTCCTGCTCTGTTCCTGACTAGTACTGAATTCAGAAAACTACTTCCAGGTGCAAGATTCTGATTGTTTTTCCAGACAGCTATGCCAGATATTAAAACTAACAATTTGTTTAGACAAAAATCCCCACAAAACAAGGAAATTAATATGGATTCACAAGGACAAATGCTATTTGTTCTATCATGCCAGCAACATTTGACTGCTTTTCCAGGTACGGTGTGTAACAGATGGGCAGAAAAACTGTCAAGACAGAATGGCAGCAGCCACACTACAGCTTTGTTTTTGAATTTCTGAGAATTAAAATCCCCAAAACAATGCAAAAGTAACATGTGAGTTATGAGCATTTTTTCTCATTTTGTTCCATCCTAAAATAAATTAAGGAGCAAATTGTCACAAATGTAAGATGTGCAACAGCTGTCACTAGGCTGTGACTGACAGATGAAAGTCTCACGAGGAGTTTAGATGCCCTGATGGGAGCAGGAGCAGTCTTGAAAATCAGGTTCAAATATTGGATGCTGAGTGCTGTAGAATATCTGTACAACAAATGCAGCTCTAGATGACAGTATAGAGATTTTAATTCAATGCCATTTTTTGCAGGTACCAGTGGGAGAAGAGCGAGTCTTGCAAGTAACAGTTAACAAAGATCAAGAAGAAAAATGTTCAAAGGCATAAGGAAAAGAGTGGAAAAACTAAAGCGTTTAGGAGTTGAAGGGAGAGCAGGGAGAGTATTGTAGCAGGCAATATCAGTCTTCATTTGAATGAAAACATTGGGGTAAAATTGGTACTGGCAGCAGTTATAAGTTCTTGTCCCATCATGCACTCATTTACAGCCAGTTTAAGATATCATCTCATTATTTAGAATATCTTTGTACTTTTTCTGTCAGATTAAGCCTCCTTGAAATTGTTTAAAAAATGAAAAAGCCAGGTATTAGCAATAAAAGCCAAATACGAATGCAGCAGTTTCATTTTTCAGAAGCTCGCTTAAAGTCAGGGTTCTCTGGATTTTGCCCTTTGCACAGACGCCGAGAGCAACCCTTTCAGTTTTCATACATTTCCTTAGTATTGTAACCTTCAGGTTCAGCATCCTGGCCCGTACCTTTCTCCTCTGACATACAGTGCTTCGCTACAGCAGCACAAGAGAAAACATCTTTCCTTTTTTCCTTCTCCGTTATCAACAAGAAAAATAAAACATTAAGCAGTACTCTTCAATAAAGTTTGTTGAACTGTTTCTCTCTAAAACGTTTAAGACTTTTATATGACAACCCACCAACAACTTAAAACTTCCATTATATAAAACCGATGTTGAAAGTGATTTTATAGTTAGTTTTAGTGTTACCTCGGTAGGCAAGCATTCATTTGTGCATTACTCAATTTCTACACTTATTACAACAGTCAACATGCAATCAACAATTCATTTTTGCCTTGACTTTTTTATACACTGAAGAAACTAGGATATGCTACTGCAATCCAAATCTTAAATCATTTCTGCTGTTTAAACACCTATCCAATATTCTCAGAAGCCTGTTGAAAAATCTTCCCTTTAAAACTTCAATTTACTGTAGCAAACTCAGAGTACTAATTTTGCTTGAGTAAGGACTGGACAGATAATGGGGACTGACGTCCAAAGACCCATATACAAACTATTACACCTATTATATTAGAGAACAAAAGATGAATTTCACAATAAAATTATGTAACATAGGCTTAAACAGTTTTTTTTTTTTAGCAAAATTGCTTAAGACTCAATCTTCCTTCTAGTAAAAAGGCGTTGCTTCTACTGATTTAAGTGATTTCAGAATTAGTCTTACACTGATTTCACACTTCCACCAGCATTTTTTGGAATGAGCTTTTGATTTTCTTTCCAAGCGAAGTGTCATCCCACTGATCCATAGCTAATATATGCTTGGAGTTTCTTAATAGTTTTCTTAGAGTATTGGAGGGAGGTTTGGGAATTTTGTTCGGGTTTTGTATTTTTTTATTTTTTTTTTTTAATTCTTTCAGAGGACATGTTACTTGAGCCAGGAAGGCAGGTAAGACCTTGGGGTATGGCGTAGTCAGACAGAACTGGTGGAGACCCACCAGGTCTGACCGTGCATTCTGTGGTGCAGCTCTCACCGTCCACTAAGTAAAATGGATGTTAGCATGCCGTTTAAAAAAAAAAAAAAAAAAAGAACATTGGTACTTTATTTCTTCATTTCACACTATTCCTGGATCTGCAGCTCTTTCCTGAAGCATAACAGATTGCTCTTTACACCTGTTTTGCACAGGGGAATGAGATTTTGTTTTGAGTCAAGAAGTTTTAGATACGGGTTCTAGTGAGAAACTGGGACTACAGTCTTCTTTCTGTGACATCCAGTAGCATCCAGAAAAAATAATCTTGTGATAGCCATTTAAAAAAAAAAAATTTAGCACACAACATCCTACAATAAGCTATAAAAGTGAAGCTTTCACTAAGTCTTCAACACTTCATTATTTACTCCCCTCTTGTGTATTATTACGCAAGCAGAGATAAAATCACGGAGAAGAAAGTTGCATAGCCTGAATATTACTTTTTGAAACTCCCATAGACCTGATTTTACAGAGGCTCTACTCCTCTTGCTTGTTTCACTGTTTTCCTACAAGCTTATTTGACACTAAATATTTGTTGTCTGACTCTTCCTCCACACCTGAGCGGCACCAAGTTCCTGATTAGCGTTCACTCATAATTTGGTCTGAAATCTTATAAAGAACGAACAATGATGCAAACTCCTTGCCATGTCTGACCTGTAGGTGTTGGGGCCAAAAGTAAACCAGAGGTAACGTCAGTATATATTCAGGACAAAACAAGTCAAGATGTATCTATCTGTAACACTAGGTTGACATACGAAAACCACGTGTCAGGTCATTTCCACTTACCCTAAACACTTTCCTATAAGCTCTGTTACCCCTCTCATCCCCTCCTTTATTTTCTTGCTGCTACTGAAAAGAAAAATCAGATTGTGCCCACTCCATTTTTGCTCTAGCTAGCACTGTATGAAAATTCTTAAAATTAATAAAATATCAGAAGTACAAGAGGGATAAACATTTGGCAAACTGTTTATTCATTGGAGGTAAAAAGACATTTCGAAAGCAGCCAAAGCTATTAGTGGATTCATGTTGCATTTGCCAAGTGGTTTTACCCCTGGGAAAAAGGCAACAACACTTTAAAGTTTTATTGGCTTTTCAGAAAAAAGTTCTGTGACAGTGATCTGTTTCCCTGAGAATCCAAATTTGCATGTACATTTAAGAGAGCAAATGTGATTCAAGCATGATGATAGGAAATCATCTTGCCCAGACATTTTTAGAAGATACTTATAACACCCCGCATCCACAGCCAGAGAGAAAAAGCAAAGCCACAGTTGGAGCAAGCTGCTGATTTTCCCAGAGAGGCAGAATCCAATTTCCCTGGTTATTACAGGTAGGAAGTTCTGGAGCCTCAGAAGCCAACAAAGAAGGAACCAGTAAAGCCCCATTCCCAGAGTCATCTATTGAAGAAGGCCGAGAACTCCTGGATACAACGCTATTTAGTTTCTGGTTTGAGTTAGATAAAAAGACCTTAACAGCCATTGTGACTTTTTGACTTAAAGGCAGAACTAAGAAACTTCTCACGTCTCAATCATGTGTCCGAATAAATTTGATTCTGCCTAAGAACTTCCTGAGTATTTGAAATCATAGGTTCAAACCCCAATAAATAGTGGGATATTCTGAAATAAGTCTGTTTTGAGACATAAGAGAAGGCTAAGTCCTTCCATGTGTTCCATTGTTGGAATAAAAACAGGTTTATTAGGGAAGAACATTCAAATCTCTAACAGAACAACTTAAAGAGCGAAAGAAGGAATAAAGACAATATTGTTTTGCTAGCTGAAGTTAAATTTTTACACAGCCCTTATGTCTCAAATGAAAATTTCAGAGCCTAAGCTTGCCAAGGGCTTGGGCAGAACAGAAAATATCTTCCAGAAAATACAGGGATAATTCAATGCATACTTGAGGATGTTGTGAGCATAGAGCTTTATTCTCCATGCATAGAGCCAAGTCCAGGTTTGAGCACAAGCCTTTAGGGATGCTGAGAGATGGTCCCTCATACTGCCCCAAACAGCAAGTCCCCTCTGCTTAGGGAGCAGCAGAGCTATGGCCTCTGCTCTCAACCTGCGACTCTGGCATATGTGCTCTAAACATGCATGATTAGCGTGTTAATTTCACTAAAACTTTCCCAGCTTTGGAGAATTCAACAAAATCCTAATGAGTAAAAAAAGAAAAGCCGAGGGGGCGGGGGGGAAAGAGAGACAACTCACCCACAAAAGCAAGCAATTTCTTACATGAGCACAAATATGACCAAACTAATGACCGGTGACAGATACACATCAGTAGCAAGCATATCTAGCCCATCGGAGGATGACAGTAAGTGAACAGCAGCATTGGAAAACAAAGGTTCAAGGTAGCAAGGTAGGCTTTTCTTGTTCTGAAAAAACGTATTTATCTTTCACCATTTCCCATAGGTCATTCACATAAAAGAAGTGCTTGTGCCCGTGTGTACATGGGAGGGAAGTTTAAAGGAAGTTGTAGGAAGCAAGCTCATGCAAGAACCTAGAGATCTGGAAAAGCATCAACTGCTTTGTCAATGTTTCTACTAAATTTGGAATTAGATGTTAAGTCATTTGAATGTGCTTGACAAAGTAAGATCAGTTCACCCTGAGTGATACTGATATTACATCTTGGCTGAAATTACTTTATTGCCAAACATAATGAAGGCTAAAAAGGTGCTTAGCAATATAAAATATTCAAACTTCATTGTAAGTGTTCAACTCTTAGAGCATAAACATGCCTTTAATGCAAGTAAATTAGAGTCCAAACAAATGTTTAAGGTTGGTTGGTTGTTTTTTTTTCAAGCTCGTGGGCCACTCTGTTGCATCCAGCCACAAAAGGATGAAACCTTGAGATTTACAGTTCTTGCAGAAAAAGCAGACCGGGATTTATGCAACAGGTCCAGAGGCTACACACAGCTAGGTGAGCTGCTCATGGGCCCCGCTCCCAAGGGAGCGTGCATTATTAGCTGGTGGCACATCTCAACCAGGTAATGACTGGGAACCATTTCCCATTTCAACAGGATCAACCATTTCAGAAGGCCTATCAGAGGACCAGCATGCCTCCAAGGTGCATCTCAACTCAACCGAAGCCCCAAAAGCTGTCTGGGGAGGAACTGGACTGAAGACAAGCATCCACAGCAGGGGAAAAAAGGAAATATCAGAATACTTTTGAACACCTGTTAAATTTTAAATACCTTTGGGAAGCAGTTGATCTGAAATATCTGCCTGGACTCACTGCTGCATATATACAGTGTTATTACACATTGCCCTTAAAAATGAAATCTTGACCTTCTCGCTTACAAACAGGTTAAACTAGCTTTAAAAAAGCTGAGGAGTTACACCACTGGGCACTAACAATACTTGTGTTAGACCTCCTGGCTACAACAGAAATCATGTTTGGAAGCTTTCTGAAAGAAAAGCAAGCTAGGAGTGCCAAAGGTCCTAAAGGCTTTGAATACATCAGTGTTTAAATACTTGTTTTCCTCCTCGAGCGTATGGTTATGGGAATTGGATACTGGAGCATTCATTTTCAAAAGAGTTGTATTGATGTTGTCACTGTTTATAAACTTTCACATGAGTTTATGTATTAAAGCAAAGGTCTAATTGATTAGGTGAATAGCAGCTAATTATGGGGAGGAATTATGAGCTGCATGTGCAACAGAGAAGCCAAGGGAAGATAAAATAACAATATTGAGGAAATGGAGAAAGGCGGTCACATATAGCAGAAGAGGGACAAAGCAATCCTCCAGCAGCAGCGGGGAGAGCAGAGCACTTGGCATCTCAGGCTGCTCACGTCACCCCGTCCATTACCACCACGTTGACCGAGAGAGGCTACGAGCTGTCTGTGAGCTTGTCCATCTCCCTTCATACCTGAGGTAGGATCACCAGCTCAGAACTGCGGGCAGAGGCTGGGAGCTCATTGCGGAAAAATCCACAAAGCGAGCGGACTGGGGAGCACAGGGAACTGTGCCGTCAAAATCTAACGTGGAGATGAACAGCAAGAAGAGTGGGGAGGAAAGGGTGGGGAAAAGCAAACTCTGGGCAGAAATCAGCTGGGTAACAAGTATCTGGATTATAAAATTACCATTAAGAAATAAATCATAGGCAGCAGAGGGAAGCAGCAATACGTAAAGGCTCTAAGCATGTGCTAAAACCACCTGCCCACCACATTTTTTCAACAGCCAATATTATAGAGCTCAAATCACCTTAACAATCCTTTGACCCTGCTGAAAGCTGTTGTTTCCATTTTGTGGTTTTTAATGAGGGTGGAGTCAATGGGATCAAATTTAATAACAGAAGTTACCTTTAGATACCTAATAGACAACAAACGTTATCATTTACCTAATAATGGACTAATGAGAACATTTTCAATCAGTTTATAACTCTTCACATACAGCACCATCTGACTTGATAAAAAATCATGAAAAGAAGGATAAACTGCCTTTCCCTAAGACAAGCGAAACATAGTAGTGTTCATTCTGTTAGAATAACAAGTAACAAATAAAGCAATTTCATTGCTTGGGCATAGCTTTGTAATTTGAACATGAACATTTGACGTTTCTGCTCCCCCCCTAGAAAGTGGGCTTCCTTGATTTAAGATTTCGAAAAATGAACAGAACAGGGGATAAAGATTAAAAAGGATAAAGGAAAAAAAGAGGGGATGAGCAAGACGAGTCTGCCAAGAGGGATGTACAGCTCACAGCATCTTCATATAGCCAGCACTTATAGAAAGCAACTCCTCTCACTCTCTCTCGGGATGTATCTGCAGTTGTATTGCTCGTGCTCCATTAGCCCCCAAGCGATGGAGTACAATTCCGCTGGAACACACTGGGCCAGACTAAGAGACAGAAAGTAAAAAGCACAGCAGAAGATTTTGAAAACAAATTGCACCACAACTGCCGTAAAGCCCCTAACGCTGGGAGCACAATGTAAACTCGGCCAAGGGCCCAGTGCTGACGTTAACCATTTTATGCATGCAGAGTTAATTGGGAGAAGAATAAGGATTTCAAAAGAAATAACTTTGCAATATGAAACATGGAGTCATTCTTGCAAGAGCGATCTGGCAGTTTGCATCTTCATTATCTACAACCACCCCACACAATACACTTATCACTGGAAGACAGCTAGATCTTAGGAAGTGTTTGTCAAGAATTTTTCTCAATTCTATCAACTGACAAAAAGTAGTCATTAGCCAGCAAGATACAGCAAGTGTTAATATTCACTAATTTATCCTGGAGGTAATATTCCTGGGCTTTATAGATGCAATCATAATTAACAAAAATAAGCAACCTCTCCTGCCTTTGCAACAGTAAGAGAAGAACTTGAATTTTCAGTTGACTTTACCTCTCACCTCTACTTTACAGTTTATCTCCTCCACTGGAGCATCGATACTTTACGGAAGCGATGCTATATTTTTCATTAATCTTAACTGTTTCTCCAGGCTCTCTAGCACTCTTATCAGCGTGTACTGCAGAATATACAGAATATGGAAATACAGTTTGCCTGATGTGTTAATAAAACTTACAAACTCCTATCTAAGCATCACTCATTCAGTTGGACGTAAATTCATTTTCTTTACAAAATTAGACTTGAAAACATTGTGCTAATTATTCTAATCCTTAAAGATATTGCAGAAAGGGCTGACAAGTTGGGCTTTGAAGTCAATGACTGCATTGCAGGCAGACTCCCCGCCCAACCCTGCCCCAAGCAGAAGCAGCTGTGAAATGATTGCGTTTAGAACCATCAAACTTAGCTTTTGTTCCAAGCAAAACATCTCTCATTTTTCACCATTCTTGTATCATGACCAAAACAAAGTATGGTGTATCCGAAACCATTCAGTTAAAAGTAATAACCATGAGTAGCCCTTGTGCCTCAGTAGAGAAGGAAGTGACAAAAATGCTTGGAGAACAAAGCAATTTAAGTTTGCGGAAGAGATGCTTAGCTCCAGGCTGCCCGCTCGGCCTGATATTCATGGCCTTGAACCTGCATGTAAGCGCTCAAGTTGATCTTTTACTTGAGACCTAAGGTCTCATCTT
The DNA here is from genome assembly GCA_013396915.1 of Stercorarius parasiticus. Lineage (NCBI taxonomy): Eukaryota > Metazoa > Chordata > Aves > Charadriiformes > Stercorariidae > Stercorarius > Stercorarius parasiticus. Next base: position 967,309 of record VWZL01000846.1, read on the forward strand.
CCTTTTCAGATGTGGTTAGAGGATGAAAGGCTGGTCATCTCTCTTATCTGCTCATTCAGTGCCTGCCAAGAGAGCAGCTGATTTGGGATTTGTGTGTTTTCAGCCTGAAAAAAAGAAATCAGAACTACCCAGCCTGAAAGCGAAATGAGAAACTCTGCTCCTTCCGATGCAGCCAGGCAGAAACCAAACCGTGCACAATGAAATTACACTGCCCTCAGATAAAGCACAACTGTGGGCATGGTACTAAAGAACTCATTTAGGATGAAGTGAGGCTTAGGTCTCACTTAACACACACACACGCGCGCAAAATGTACAAATACTCCTAAAATCCTTAAGACTTTGCCTGTCAGGATTTACAGAGGATTAAGGACAGAGTGAGTGAAAAAGAGCTAGTGAAATTCATCATAAACTGAGCCTAAACTCAAGCTGGTTTTTTGCCCTTTCTACATTCCTTTGGCAAGTAGAGCAGGAAAGTCATGTTTCAGGAAGAGAGGGATAACCATCTGTTGCGAAGAACAAGATGACACAGGAGCACCTGGAACCAGACACTAGCCATACAGCAGGGTTCAAAGCCAGCCCGCTGAACATAGGGTTGGTTTTCTTGGAGATAATAATTAGTTTGTGTTGTTTTGAACAAACAAGTACTCTTTGTTTTTCCTTCTTCTGCATGTAAGAGATGACGCTGAGGTTTATCTAAAGCACGTGTACAACTACAAAATTTTAACTGGGGAAAGAGTCTCAAAAGCACTGAAAGCTCAAGACGTCCACTGGAAAAACACTGAAATCGCTTAAACAATTTTGAAATTTTCACCAATGGTGCTTTAGTTTGACCTTATGTTGATCTGATTATAAACACTATTCATACTGCCCCCAAAGGAATTTAAAATGGGAGCTGCTCTGTTAACAGATCCTGTATGTTACAAGCATAGATACTTCACTACAGAAAAATGAATACCTCGGATATGAATTTGATTAAACTGTGACAGTTAACACAATATGACAGGCAAGACAGTACCCCAATAGAGAGAACCTGAGGACAGTGTTCTGTATATACTAATTATCAAGACCAATATAAGACAAAATGAGAGGAATTTGTTCCCCTGAGGGTACAGAAAGTCACATTGATCTTCATCCTTATATATAACATCAAAAGGATTACTACAGCACATACTGATTCTATGAGAGTTCGCGTAAGAGAGATTTATGTGTTTCACGGTTGATCTGCAAAGTGAAAGTGCTCATCTGAAGAGGTTTTAAAGGAAAGAATTTTATTTTTTTCTTTTTTGTTGATCAGTTTATTGGTTAAGTTCATTATTGTCATTGTTAGGCAGAACTCTCTTCAGCCTCCTACTTACTATAACAGAAATAGTAAGATGAATAGACTAATTTGACTTTTAAAGATGAAAACTGAGAAAAGAAAGAATTCTAGAGTAAGACAGTTGAATCAGCCTAAATTCCCAAGTGAACTGGTACAGATTTTCCCAGCTTGCAGATACAGCTGAAGGCTCTTCAAATGAATTACGATCTCTCAAAATGAAGAACTAAGATCAAGCAGAATTGCTACCTCCATACATCCACTAATTTCACACAGGCTAGAAGAGCAAGTATCAAACACGCATTGCAGAAAAGGAAACCACGTCTTTTTTACACCAATGGCTGTTGAAGTTCCAACTCACCAGTTAGACACGTCTCCTCTCTGTTACTCAAAAAATTCTCATCTTCCATACTGCTGCATCAATATTAACACAACAGATAACGCTCCTAGAACAATGCCTCACACCAGTCTGTACTGGACTTTCCCCTTCCATCACGTATTTCTTCACTGTACATTGGTTACCTCCCACTGAAATCCCTTCTCTTGTTTTCCAGGAGGATTTACTTTACCAACTCAGAGTGTTCTCCACCACAATTATCATTGCCTCATGCTGGCTTGACATTCAGGCTTTCAGCAATTGCTCTTAATGAGAGACATTAAATTGCAGTTCATTAAATAAGTTCATCCTATCCTAGTTGCACGTTTGTCTAATCAGCTTGCACCTTGATGAGGCTTATGCATACGTGTGTGTAAAAAAGTCATCATACCTATATCAGAAGTGTTTTCTTTCACATTTTCCTTAAGTCCACGAGAATTTAAGTCACTGTGTTAGAAAAAGTATTACAGTATTTTAAAAGTCTCTCATTGCTAGATTTTTTATTCCCACCCCAGTTAAGACGACAGTGACTCCTGCCCAGGTTTTTTGAAAAACTCTTAGTAGCTACATGCAAAAGAAGAATATTTAGTTCAGTTTCCTAAACAGCATCAATTCTAATAAGCCAAGACGTGTTTCATTAATACAGCTGCTCACAGGGAAGCAAGAAAAAATGTTCTAGGCAGAAATGAGCTGCATTTCAATCATACAACTTTTTACGTCTGAAAAATATACCAATTAGAATATGCCTATCAAAGGTTAATTATTGTAGTGCAGAATTATTTTTTTTTTCAGAATGCAGATGGTAAGAAATAGGTGGAAAGTATGGGTGCCTAGCTAGAATTGCAATGTTTTGTGGGAATCTACTGTGATAGCTTTCCTACTTATTTTCCGAAGATCACAGTAATTTTGGTGTACCTTACGTTAACTTCTGTGAATAGAAAATAATGTTGCGCAGGTTCCATCAAGATGATAGAGGGCTTGCTCTTCTAAATTCTTAAAAAAAAAAATAATAGATTTCTTTGGTATAAGGAAGCAGAGGAAATAGGAACAAGTTCAACACTTGAACTTTATTACGCAATGAACTTTATTATCTCACTACCTAAAAGGAAAATCAAGAAGTTTAAGGGTAAAACAGTCTATCGCACTCCATTTCTTTCTACCTGATCTGACTGTAATCTCTATGTCCCTGTTAACTCTAACTCTTATTATACACCTTTTAGATTTTTTCCTTTTGCTCTGCACAAAAATTACCATCTGACATTACAAGTGAGGAACGCCTCGAGAATACGGATTTATTCTCAATATCCACAAATGCCTGGAAAGTGGAAGCAGCCCAAACCTGTTCAGGTTAGTGACAGTCTGTACTTTGATTACACATCTGATTTGTATTTCTAGATTAAGAGGAAAATCTCATTACTGCTTGTTTTGGGTAAGCCCTCATCTAACAGGGGAAGAGCACACCACACACACACACACACACAAAAAAAAAATCAAGTTAGCATATAAATACTGATGCCATAAAGTAACAGCAAAATAACTAGAGTTAATTAATCACTAAAGTAAGCAACAGCTTTTCAGAAGTATGTAACTTATCTGGGATGTAAAGAAACATGGTTAAAAAAAATACAGAGTTTTATAATCATAAAAATCTGGAGAGTCTCCAAATAAAGTTTGCAATTAGTATAGAGGGCTTAGGGTGCATCCTGTGTGTCCCTCCCACCAACTTTTACATTATTTTAATCTATGTCCCGAATACAAGCTCAATGCTGTTTCCTTGCAGAGAACTGGACTCTGACCTCAGCTTATGCGTTACACTACTGCCATTTGACAGAAGCTGTTGTAGACGTATTTTAGGAGACGCTCTAGTGCACTGATGAGAAAGTGAAAATATTCTCATTACTTATAAGTTGCACAAATTTTCAATACTATTAAGGCTCTAATATAAAAAAATGCAAATGGCTGGATTTGTATACCTAAGATAATTATGGCAATAATGAAGTTCATGAGCAAACTAGACTATATGAATAGAAAGCAATTCAGCAGGAGCAGCACTTAATCATCTTCTGAGGCATTATCTTGCTTGAAAACAATCTAGAGTTTAAATAAATGGGCTAAAGCTTGAATAACAACCTAGTCTCTTCTTTCACATTTCCCATTAGTCTAGTATCTAAACCCAGAACTCATTACATTCATATTTATTAGATAGTTTATCACGCTCCAATTTTCCCCAAAATATCATTAATGAAGCATGATTTTCCATTGACTTTAATTGCGAATTAACTCTTTGAATGCAGTTTCAAGACTACCCAGATATATTTTGTGCAAAGCATGTTATTTAGCTCCTACTGTTACTTGTCTCCAGTGCTGCTCCCCTGAAGAGTCCGTAACCACGCACTGATTTAAGAAGAGTTTAAAACCACAATTTACTTTGTTAGTTATTTTCTGCCCCTTCAACCCAAAGACAGTACCATGAATGAAGTTTGTAAAATCTCTATTTCATCTCACTTCTTTCCTTCTCACCCCAATGAGCAGAATTGCTTTTCAGTTATTATAAATACTTTATAAAATGCATTATGCTGCTTTTTCTGCAAGACTTCGGTCTGAGGGAATATATTGTTGTGGTGCCAGTGTTGAAATTTCTCTATATCAAAAAATGGACCTTCTTTCAGTTCTGTTATTAAAACCTTCTTTATAGCTTAAATAAAAAAAAAAAGCATTCACTGCTTCCAATCTGCACTTGCTTTTTAGATTGTTTTGCAGGTACAGTTTGAACTTGCTCTCAGTGTAAAATGAGTAGTATCTTGTGGTTCTTCTTTCTAAATGGCATTATAGATAATTTTAAGGCCATGCCCCTCATTTTTAAGATAGTTTTGAATTTTGTGCGACCTCTCATTTTGGGTTGCCTGCACATTTCAGAAGCAAACGCCTAGCCCTTCATCCATTTCGTCCGTTAACAACAACATCCGACAGAAGCAGATCTAGGACAGACCCCTGCAGAACACCGTTCTGGCTTGAAGGTGACCCACTTCACAAACACCCTGTGCACCACGAAACCAGCTGCTCTGTCAGTCATGCCGTAGTAGTTTCATTACCACCACACCATCCCCCTGTTGTTGAGGCTTAGTTTAGAAGCACCATCACAGAAACAACAGTATCTCCAAAGGAAAAGCTTAAGATCCCCTCTGGCAGGGGTGAAGCTCATGTATTTTTGCAAAGCTAGACCTCACGTTTCTGGTGAAGAAATACATGGATAAATATTTGTAGCAAAGGGCAGAGGAAGAGCTTTAAGAAACTGACACAGCCCCAAAACCCTTCTAATTGCTTGTTCACAACAGGGCCCTATTTTTGTTTTGCTTTGCTTAGGTTTTTGTGTTTGGGTTTGTTTGTTTTTTTCCAACCAAACACATATAACATTTTCTAAAGAATTGACAAAGTTTCTTTCAAGGAGTCGGAGCTTATATACTTAGAATTTACATGCCATCTTCTCACCCTTCTGGTACTGGTTTCCAGTACAGTAATGCGATTAAAGCACTTCTGGAGGATAACAACCCACAGAGTGCTCTACAAGAGATCTTCGGAAAACTGAATGTCAGTCACATCTCACTGATTTGTCAAAACCAATGTTAGAGAAAAGGGCTCGTGTCAAGCTTTGCCTGCTAAAATTGCTGCCGCACAGAAATATTTCTCACACAGGTTTTTAAAGGTGTTTCCAGATTTAGAAGAAAAAAAGCACAATACAAATCACCTGATTTCTGGAGCACTTGATCTCCTACTGAGGAAAAGCAAGAAACATTTTGGCAAATATGCATTTAGCAGCTACCTGTGCAATCAGAGTAACAGGGCTGATTTGGGGTGGGGGGAGGAGGGTGTGTTAAAAATTAAGAGCACCCCAAACTCCTCAGAAGTCTGCAAGGAAACTATAGCACCGGGTTCTGACAGTCAGGTACGCTTTAGGCAGATTACTTAGACTTAATATTCACAGTCCTCACTTCTCTCAAATGTTTTATGAGGCTAGAGTAAAAGCATCTTATATCCCTAGTCCAGAACATGCAATATTTGTGATGTGCTTAGGGTAATGAGATGGATTTGATTGACGTGCTGAACGCGTTCTGAAGCAAGGTCTGCGTTAAGGCAAGCAGAAGCTATCACGTGTCACCTTGGTCACCAGAATATCGATAGTGTGGTCCTCCTTTTCCAGAGTAAATGAGGAAATGGCACAGTAGTTCACTCTGCTTTTTCTCTCTGCAGTGGGACAGAAAAGGTCCTCCTTTCTCCTCCAAGAAGCTGCTTTACTCCTAAATACTTGCGTCTTGTCCTCTGCATCTACTGGTTAAGAGTGAACAAGAATCAAACACGATTATAGGAAATCATCTCACCCAGACATTCTTAAAAAGCATAAAACTCACATGGCTATAGAGCCAGAGAACAGCTCATCCAGTGAAATATTGCCTTGGCATGAACATTTTCCAGGAGCAGAATAACACAATAGAATTTTTTTTCCTTTTTTTAAGCAGCTTCTGTAAAACTGGATCAGTCAACATCCATTTCTGCCGCCTCTGAGGCACTTCATTCTTGGAGTATTCATGACCTGAATTGCTAAATCCAAGTTCATCATCCATAATGACTAAACACCATACTGCAGTATACTCAGTTTAATAGGATTCTTCCTATTAATACTCAGAATAAAAACACTGCTTGTATACACTTTTTTTAGTGATCTTTGATTGAGGAAACTGCGGTGATTCAGAAGAGATTTTCCTCTCAGACTGATGATTAACACTAAATGTTTGTAGTAGTTACAGTATCATAGAATGGTTTGGGGTAGAAGGGAACTTAAAGATCATCTAGTTCCTGTTAAATGACTTGTCAAAACACCAACATATATATACTTTCAGACAACAAAAACAAGCTTTTCAGTTGCTGTCCATAAAGCCAGGTTGAAAAGAGCGAGGAATGTGCCAGGTAAAAGTTTCTCAGCTTCATCTTGCAAAATTAAGCGGTTTTTTTAAGAATTTTTTTTAAGTGACACAACAATGAATTACCACATCGTGCAACATCAGGAAGTTCTCTTTAAATCATGTTGACTTACACTAAAATTATGATGAAACATCATAACTGAGGAAATTTTAAGTTTATTTTTCAGGTCTTTAAGGGTTCTTCACACCATGGATGAATATAAAAGCAAGGAAAAAAAAAGGTAGAAGTAAATTACGTGGAAATGTACTTAAAAGCTGTCTTTCCTCAAGTGTTCATTTAGTTTCAAAGGATCCACTATGAATAGTAACAGCTCTTTTCTTGAAATGATGTTCCAACAAACAAATAGATTTTTTTTTAACTTCTAAGGAACAAAAATCAAGTCTTAGAAAGGAAAAATAAAACTCTGAAGGTATGGTTTTGTTGTTTTTTCTTTCAAACTGCTTAGAAAATCATGAAATAATTACAAAAAAAGCTTAATTCTCAGAATATCTACATTACAGGGAATCCTAAATTGGTGCTTCAAAGCACCGCGCTTCTTGTCAACATTGTAAATTTTCCACTGCAAACAAAAATCCAATTTCTAGCAGCAACTACTCATTAAATTGCAGATATCAGTTAAAACGCTCTGAAATCAATTTTGACGAATACAAACAGGATTTCCTCAAGACACTTTAGAAAAATATATACTACTTTATGCCATAAATGCATTTTATAAACTCAGTTGAGGAGAAAGCAGGATATGTTCTACATCTCACACCCACATCAAAAATATAAAGGAATATAAATGGCTTTCACTTTCATAGTCGGTCCAAATTCTGCAGACATAAAATGAAGAATTAGCCCAGAGGCCTTTCAAAAGGGTATTTATTCTCCTACCCAGTTCCAGCCACAAAGGAGAACCTCAACTTTGAAATAAAATCCAAATTAGAGATTATTTTCTTTACTTCAGAGTATTGAATTGAGAAAGAAAAGCAACTGTCAAGCAACATTTTTTCCCCTCTCAGAAATCTACCGTTTGAATTTTAAAATTCAACATGAAAAATAGGACATGAGTGGCGGGGTCAATAATGATCATATTTCTGTATGCAAAGAACAATTTCCTATTAATTCCCCTCTTAAAACAGAAGGGATGAAATTGGTATTCATAGATGGTCGGGATCATCTCTGACTTTTTTCACTTATTCTATACTACAGGCTATTTTAAGTTGGAAAGTATCATTGATGTCACTTCTAGTCTGTCATCCAGTACTTGTTCAAGCAGTTGCCTGGCTAAATTTTTAATGGCTCCAAGGATGGTATTATTCAGCCTCTCTGAACAGCCTGCTCTGGTGTTTCATCACTCTGATAGTTAATAAAACCTTATACCTAATAGCAATTTCCCATTTCTAAACTGTGTATCTTGTCCCTCAACACATTACAGTGCATTAGACAGTGGGTCACTCCTTACACTTCTCTTCCTGAGGCTGAAGCCACCTGGCTGTCTCAGTCTCTCCTCCTGTGTAACTTGCTCCAGTCCCCTGAACATCCTCGTCCCACCACTGGACTTGATCCAACGTGTCAGTCTCTCACTGGAGAGCCCGAAAGTGGGCACAGTACTCCAGGTTTTTTTTCAGAAGTGCTGAACACAGTGAAGAATTATATCCCTGCCGCCTACCCTGGCTAATATAGCCCAATAAGCGACCAGCCTTCCTCCCTGCAACGGTGCAGTGTTAGCTCCTGTTTGACTTGTTCACCATGACTCCCAACTCCCCTTCTACAACAAAACTGCTTCCTACTCAGACAGTACACTGCTTGTTCTTACATGGGGTTATACCACTCCACACAGATTGGCCTTTGTTGAACTTCAAGAGGTTCATGTCAGCCCATTTCTCAACTTGCCAGGGTTCCTCTGACCAGCACACCTCATTTTGACTAGCAAACCTGAACTTTGACCACCCTCCTTCAGTTCACTGCCCGCAAACTTACTGTTTTTGAGGCCACTGAGTAACATTGACCCCAATACAGGTACCAGAAAAACGGTACTAGTAACCACTACTTGGACTTTCTACCACTGATGAGAACCTCTTGGAGCCTGACAGTCAAGCCAACTTACTGTCCATCCTGTAGTCTGCCTACCCAGCCTATATCTCACCCACCCGGCTGTTAGGATTCTGTAGGAGCCCCTGTAAAAGGCATCGTGCAGGCAAGGTGCACAACATCCACAGGTGTCCCCCGTTCATATCAGACTAGGCAGGTACAATTTGTCCTCAGTAAATCCAAGGGCCAACTGTCGTTCGTGAGCTTGAAATGGCTTCCAGTAGCATTTTCCAGCTAGAGACGGTGTGAAACTCAAGCCCCAAGAAACACAAGAGAGTCACGTCAGTCCTTTCTAAATCCCATGAGAGAAGACTAGTGTTAAATAAAACTGACACTTTTGGAAAATTAAGTTAACTGATAGCTTTGAGACCCCTGCACAAGATAAGGAGAATAAACATTGAATAAACTGATGGAAAATAAATTAATACTTGTCCTAATACATTTAAGGAGTTCCTTTGCTGAATGTGAAGTAGGATAAGAAGAACTACAAATGACCAATGAACAGTGAAAGATAAGAACGCTCTAGGAAGAAAAATTGAAGTTACAGACACAATTGGAACTGATATCAAGTAAACAGACAAGAAAGAGAACCCCACAGAAGAAATATACTATTTTCAATTCAAAAATAACAGGGTTTACTGCTAATAAATTAGAATTTTAGGGATTTGAACCTTGAATACCTTAAACTATCTTTGGAAGTAGGACAACACATTGCAGTTGCTTTATTCAATAGTTTAGTTCATTATACATTGCAGCAGATTTCTGTCCTATTAAAACGATATGTGGAAAACAAAAGTAGATGTAAAAAGCGTTCAGTCTGTTGTGTAGTGTTAACTAAAACCGCCTGGAAAAAAAACCTGATCAGTACATCACTCCATCTGTGAGAACTACTGAGAATTCAGGTGGTGAAAAGCCTCTGCTGTACCACAACTGGATATTAAATAGCAGAAAATACAATAATTTTTGTAATTTTACATTAAAGAAAGCATAAAAATTAAGAGCAATGTTGGTCAAGTGTTTTCCACATGAATTATTACACAGTAAAAACGTTATTTTTTCATTGTCACCGCAGATGAATAAAAATCACAAGACATCATTTTGCTTAGACTTATTTAGAATTGATCAGTTGAACTTGAGAAATGCTTCATTTTATAAATTTTCATTGTAATATTAACCTGCTACAATTTCAGTCCCACCACAGCTCCTATGAGACCAGCTCCTTCACTCTCTCTCCTGAGCAAATTGCAGATTTCCATCTTCCTGAGAAGTGCACTTCATTATAGGCTTATCATGAAGACAATCTAGCCCTACAGAAGAACGCAAAGCATCGGATTCTCAAAGTCCATCATAACAACACGCACTTGAACATTTAAGTTACTTGATATCGTGTCCATTCAATGAAACATTGCTTGGCTTTCAATCCAAAATCATGAACAGGCTTTTATACTTTTGAATGAAATTTATTGGTGGAAGGAACCCGAGACAAGGCTTAGCTTTAGTTCAGATAGCAATGCTACTTTCAATGTAATTGAGATGCAAGTTAATTAATTCTCACCCACTCCTTAATTAACCTGTCTGTGTAAGCTTTTGATTTGTATCTCTGCGATGTAAAAACAAGGATTTGAAAAATACCAAGATAAAAATGCTCTCTCACAAGCCATCCAATAACTCCCATGGCTAGTTGGGATGCAAATATGAAATAGCTTCTCCCCCCATGTGCAGTCCCAGACTGTTAGTGTGTCTTTTCTGAGACTTATGAAATAAAATTTCACTATACTTTTATAAATGTAGAAGTTTTATACTGATTGGAGGCTTCTAAGCACCCAGCAGTTTTACTTATTGCCAGTATGACCCAAATAAAACAGAGAAGGAACAACTCTATGTATTCAGCAGTATATTGTCAATAAAAGTGAAGCAAAACGGACTGCCATTATTTAAACAAACAAGGTGAAAAGTAGAGGTGTGGAAAAGAGGATAGTCAACCAGCGAGTTTAGCTCACTTATACACATGGCAACACAAGTGAAGACTAATGTGCTCTTTATACATTAGCATGTGGACGCCTCCTCAAAGTAGCAAAATTCCACTCATGAATGGACAACCGCTGACCCCCTCCAAAGCTCAGACTCACGCTGACGGAGCTTCTCACAGGGCTGATGTTGCTGCCTGGCAGAGCCATCACGTACACCAGTAAGAGCAAGCACAAAGTATGGCAGGATCAGGAACAAGCTCCAGGATAAATAAATAAATAAATCAACTTAATAAAAGGCAATTAGATTCATCCACAGCTTCTGCTCCAGACACTTAGCGAAGTATAGTGAAAACGCATTCTTTAAGATCTATAATGAAAATTCTCTTACCTTCCCCCTCTGAACATTAAAAAAAAAATGGAAATACTGTTTATTTGGTGATCTCAAATAGTCATTTTGCAAGGAAAAAGGAAAATACTCCAATAGCACAAGAGCTGCATCAAAATTTGGTAGCAGGTGTGTTCAAAGCTTCTGGGTGCTATAACGGCAAAGACCTGGCACACAGAACAGTCAAGGCTATAAAATTAAAATCTTGCAAAGAAACGTTTGCATTTGTGTTGCAAAGGCAAATACTCCCCTCGAGTAAGAGTAAAATTGGAACTGATCAAAACGTAGTTTGGTTTTTGGTTTGTTGTTGTTTTGGTTTGGTTTTTTTTGTTCTTTCATTTTTTTTAATAGAATGAAGGATTTATTCTGATGTTTGCTGAACAGGACTCATAACCGCTAAGAACTGACTCTGGAGTAGGAGAGTGTGCTTGTAGCCTGAAAACCCACGCTTGTTTAGACGAATATCACCCTTCTCCACCTGCCATTTGGATACAGTCCATCAGTCGCATACCCAATCCGGCAATAAAACATCCCAGGCCACCTGCCTGGGATGATACTCAGTTCTAATTCAGTATAGACAGCCTTTCCTATCCCCAAAGCATTTCATGCTGTTACAATTTTAATTGCAACACTTAATAAGCATAAAAACACTCTTCTAGATTGTGTTGTTGGGTATAAAACGCTGCTGCCCATCATAAGATAGTAGCTGAGGTATTTTTAAATGTAATAGCTTGATTGTCAGGCACTAGCAGAGAAGCGCAGCTAAATTTATGTGGCAATCATTACTAGAAATTCACACAAATTTTCAAGATAACATAGAATGAGGCAAAATTATTTTAAAGAGGAAATCAAACAGAAAGCATCCATTCAGTTAATGCAAATGAAATACCACTGCTTTCTATTCTTGGAAGATGATGAACGTAAAAGCCTATCCATACAAAATTTTGAAGGACAAGGCAAATATGTATTTCTGCATGATGTCTATAGAGTGTCTTGCTTCAAAATATAACTTTGTTACGCAAAGCTACACATCTGTAATCTTCATACATGGTTTGCTTTTCATGTTAATCAGATTTCGCTATCTCTACTATCACCACTACCAGGTAAAAATGAAGAGGGGGAAAAAAAAGTCCAAAACGCCCTTAGGAAAGGTGTTGCAGCACAGCCTGCCCTTGGGTATCAGACCCCTCGCCAGAAGCAGTCAGTTTATTACCATTTCCACATCTGCATTTTGAATGCCATTGAGAACAAGCTCCGCATCAATTAATATTGACATAGAACACCCTGATTTTTCCAGCCTCTGTAATGCAAGTCTTTTTTTTCCTTCTAAATGTTTTTTTACTACCTACCTATCTACTAACTTGAAGGCTTTTTTTAACCAAGAAAGTGGGGGAAAGAAAGAGAGGGTCCTCCCTCCCTTCTTTGTCCACCTACAAGAAAAACAATTTATTCACTACAAGGTTTTCCTGAAACAAGTGAAGCTCAACAGCGAGGCCATCTGGAGGAAGACAGCAGAGGAATATAGCAAAGAGTTCACCTAAAGCCAAGCACCAGGAACATCAAGGGGACCAAGGCAAACCAGGGTCTAGTGCAATGAGCAGAGGGGAACGGGTCACAACTGAACTAACAGCAAAAAAGCAGCAAAGGCCCCCAGGAAACCACAAAGCAAACTTCTCTCCAGGATGGAGGAACACACCATGGTTTTACAACAGCAGAAATGCTAAAAACAACTCCAGCAGGCTTAGTTTGTTGTACCTGTTTGCAGATGAGCAGCCAAAGCAAGCCTTTACAGAAGCACGCTCCCCAACAATCCAGGGCAAGGAAAGCCTGAAAACACTGAGCTCAAAAAGTCCCTTCTGAAAGCAGAGACAAACCTACAGGCTCCCAGCAGAGGCTCAGCTACCCAGCAAAACCAGAGCTGTGCCCCAGCCTCTGGCTTTCATGGGCAGAAGGCGACACAGGTGGTGGCACTTTGCATCAGGGGTGGCAGCAGGGAGCATGGCACCCACCTGGGCAGCACAGCTCCAGGTGATAATCAGCCTGCTCCTTAAGGGGATGAAAACCTAAAAAAATAAGAACTTAAGAAATGCTCCCCAAGGCCATCTAGGCTTGTGCTTTGTCCCCAGCTGGCGGTGCTCAGGTGTTGGTGCAGCGCACATGGATGAGGCCCCTCTGCCATCCCTTTTTCCCCTCAACCTTCACAGTCCACGATCACTGTAAGGGGACGTGGGAGAGTGCACCCCAATGTCCCTTTTCAGTATCTCTGAATAACCCCTTTTCCAACCCTGCTGGCACTGCCTACCTCCACAGCAGCCTCCCAGGGCAAACAATTACTGAGGTTCGTTAAACACCATGCACTTTCTTTCACTTGTTTTAAACTGAGCCACTGTGATTTGGTGAATATCAGTGCCATGTTCTCCACCTCCATCGCCAGCAAGGTTTTGTGAACTCGGGCACCCCTCCCTCAGCCTTCCCCGCTCCTCACCAGTAATCCAAACTTTACAGTCTCTCTTCCCAAGGAAGCTGCTCCATCCCTGAAATTGCATGACTGTCCCTTTTCTGGCTCCATGGGGACCTTCCTGAGGTGAGAAGACTAGAGCTGTTCACTGTGTTCAAGTCATGAGCACACCAAGGCTTTACACTGCAGCAAAATGATAACTTCTCTCTCATTTTTCACACACTTTCTGCTGCCATCCAGCATCTTGATAAGGAAAATATCTAATGAAATATTGTCTTCTAGACGTAGGACAGTTAATATTTCTTGGGTTTTGACTGCAAATGTGTTGTTTCCATGTCATTCTGCTCTGCTCCCTCTCACGCAGTGTGACTAATTTTTGTTTAGAGCTATGCAGCACAGAAGCTTTCAGGTGCTGCTTTATTGGTTTAGAAGATACATTTCTAGTACCCCAAATGGTAAGAAACTATTTTTTCCTGTATGTTAATACGTTGACATCAATATTGTAATTTTTGATATTAACCTAATCTCTAACTAGCTTCCATAGTAAGGCTACATGACAGAGATGTCTAACCATATGAAGGGCAAAGCTGAAGATAGGGCTGGAGAGCCAGGTCAGGCTGGCAGAGCATACAGAGTATTCCTTCTGAAGCGGGAGAGAAAGGATGTAAGGCAATATTCTGTCCTGGCCAGTAAGGGAGGCTGAATCCAGATCCTCCTATCTCAATCCCAGAGCTCCCATATCTTTGGGCCATAATAGATACAAAACTTTCTTTAAATCAGAGGTCACATATTCTAGCAGAAGAGACAGAAAAAGATAAGTAAAATTTGCACAGCAAGCCTGCTTATGTCATACTTCCACAAGCAGAGGTTGGTACAGTACAACACTGCATCAAAAGAAGCGTGGCCAGCAGATTGAGAGAGGTGATTCTCCCCCTCTCTCTACTCTGCTCTGGTGAGACCCCACCTGGAGTACTGTGTCCAGCTCTGGAGCCCTCAGCACGAGAAGGACGTGGACCAGTTGGAGCGGGTCCAGAGGAGGCCACGAAGATGATCAAAGGGCTGGAGCACCTTTCCTATGAGGACAGGCTGAGAGAGTTGGGGTTGTTCAGCCTGGAGAAGAGCAGGCTCTGGGGAGACCTTATAGCGGCCTTCCAGTACCTAAAGGGGGCCTATAAGAAAGCTGGGGAGGGGCTGTTTGCAAGGGCAGGTAGCGATAGGACGAGGGGCAATGGTTTTAAACTAGAGCAGGGCGGGTTTAGATTAGACGTTAGGAAGAAGTTCTTTACAATGAGGGTGGTGAGACACTGGCACAGGTTGCCCAGAGAGGTGGTGGAGGCCCCATCACTGGACACATTCAAGGCCAGGCTGGATGAGGCTCTGAGCAACCTGATCTAGCTGAAGATGCCCCTGCTTACAGCAGGGGGTTGGACTAGATGACCTTTAAAGGTCCCTTCCAACCCAACACATTCTATGATTCTATGAACACAAGTGCCCGAACCTTCTCAGAAAAATTCAGGTTGTGATAAGGAATTAATTGTCAGGATGTGGTACGGACCCTTGGGTGCACTCGACTCCAAGCAATAAACCAGCTAAACCAAAATACTTAAAAGGAAGAGAAGGACTTTGTTAACTAGTAACCAGGACATACTGTTTACTTGAAGAGACATGAATAAGAATACATGGATTAAAATTCACATATGGTTCGCAGGAGCAGGCACTTGCAGAATGCCTTTTTGCAGGCTGTGTGCCAGAACAAACAAGCCGTACAGATATTTTGCTCACTTGTGATCACAGGCAAACGAAAAAATCTAGCCCCACTGCGATGTGTGCTTCCTGATGCATTTACACTGCGTATTAATTCATTTGATGCAATGCCAAAAAGTCCTCTCTTTCTCACCTGTCATGTAAGACCAGAGCGCAGTGTAATTAAAAATAAAAAGAACAGGTGGTTCTTTTCTTTTTTCCTTTTTCCTTTTTTTTTTTTTTTTTCCCGGTAAGACCTTTGGCTTGCATTCATATATTTAGTTTTCAATATTTTTCTACATTTCAATAAGCCCAGTAGTTTTAATAAGATTTTTAAGTCTAGCATTGGCAGGAAAAACATAAAAAAGTTGTAATGAGTCCACCTTCATGAGCGAGCCGCTTATGACAGAATTACACGTATGGTGCCATGTCTGAGGGTGCTGTCCCCACCTAAATATCTATCAGATAACTGTATTGGGCCTAATACAGTATGTATTGCTTTTAAACGTACTGAGATTAAGAAAAAAACCTGCTGTGGTTAAGGTTTCCTGGCAGTCTTTCAGGATGGCAGTCTTTCAGGATGGCAGTCTTTCAGGATGTCAGTCTTTCAGCTTTCTACGAGCTGACAATCTCACAGTCTAAACACCGAGTCATTGCTTGGCTCCTCCAGATTTTCCCAGAGCTTGTATTTCATAGTCCCCAGGAACCGAGAGTCTTCATATCATGTTAGTATATATATATTTTTAAAACAATCTGTCCCGTTTGATCTTAGCTGGACCTTTGAACTTCCTACTCCTAAAAGAGAGTTTTCGCATCCTGAAGTTGCTATGAAATCTATTAATAAATAAATAATTAAACTGCATGAAGGTGATTTTTTTCCCCAGTCTTTTAAATAGCAGTTATAAGACAAAGTTAATAATTTAACATTAACCTACAAAGCTGATAAGAAGAACTTTGTTACTTTTCAGGGATTTCTTGGACTGACAAGTGCTGTACTATGCTGTGTTTTATTTCTTCCCTCCCTTCTCAAGGGTTTATTCTAATTCACCAAGTAGTAAAGATAATGAAAATGTCCTTGCAGCAGAAGCAAGCTTTAGAAAGATGATCTATGAAGAATTTTCCATAGTGGAACTTTGCTTGGGCCTTGATGCCTTCTCAGCTGCTTACGTCTAAAACCAGAAAAGCACGGTTCAGCTTCTTTTGTCTAAGATGACATTGATTTTAAATGATGTGATTATCAGTCATGAAAAGCTGGGATCAGCATCACTAAAGCCTGAAGAGACAGGTTCTGAATAAAACTACAAATGCAAATGAAATCACAGTTAAGCTTAATGATAGGCTGTGTAAAATTCTATCCTCAACCACGCTGGATTTTTCATTAATTTTTTTTTTTTTTCAAATATTGTGAAATAAAGGAGAAAAAAAGACAAACATCTGTCCTTCCTGCTGAGAACAGGCTTCTCACTCTGATAAATCTTTTCTTAGGATGTTTTCATTCGGAGTTTCTCTTACTTAAGTGTTAGTGCCATAGAAATACTTGCATATAAGGACGCTCAAACGGAACTGAATTTTTTGACAAATTTAAAGTGGCAAATGAAAAGTGGAGGAATTATAAAACAGTTTGAGAGTAATGTTTGTCCTTTCTGGGATGGCCACAATGGACAAGAATTAGAGCGGCTCTCTGCTCTAAATGGAGAAGGCAGTCCCTGAAATCCCCTGGGAAATCCATATAATTATAACTCCCTTCAAAATTTGAGATAATAACACTTCTCTTGTTGGTCCACACTCATCTCGCATTACAGTAAATTAGGTGTTTTCTATTCTAATTCTAATTCTTTTCTATACATGTGATTTATTTGCCTAAAACATTCTTGAAGGAATATGTGTCCTTGTGTAATGGATGTATAGCAATTCCTGCAATTTTAGCGTAATGAGATAATTACTCATGCTGTGCAATTGCTGTTTTTTTAGTCACTGAAGATTCAGATTCTGCAAAGTAAGATACTTTCCAAGAAAAATTAGTGGATAAATTGGGACAGCTGTAGAAGAGGTGGTTAGTAAAAAAATCACTATGTGCATTTGACAGAGGTGAGTAGGTTTTGACAGCACTACCCGACTCACCACTAAAGGAAATTTAAATAAAATTCCCCCATGTTCGGATGTCACTCAGTGAATGGACACACTCATAAATAAAAAGAGATTTATTATGCTTTTCTATCTTTTGGTCTGTTTTTAGGATGTGTCAAAACCACAATTTGGAAGAGAAATATTATTATGAGATAGTCCTTCACCGAGAAAAAAGATATTGCTTGTCAAAACTCTTGTAATATCTTTAAAAAAACCTTAACATTTTTAAACAGAGAGTGAAAAATACATGTATAATGTTCTCTTATACTTTTGAAATCCACAATCTCATGTAAAGAATCTAGGAAAAGAAAAATAAAACAATAACCTTAAGACATTCATTGTTTAAGTGTTCTGGTTCTTGAATTATTTAGTTTACAGCACATATAATCCATAGAAATCGATGCTACATTGTTAAATTAGGCTATAAATGTGGCAAGACAGATATATTAAATCATAATAAAGTCTCGGGCAGAAGTGCTGAAATTTATTAGGTTACTAAAATAACCAGATGGATTTAGAGTTTTTCACTTTAATAGATTTCCAACCGCTGTTATTGTGGGTATTTTCTAGCTTGGGGTAAATTACATTTCAGTTCTAACTCTTTTTTTTAACCAGGCTCTTAAGCTTTATTTTAGTCTTCTTTTTGGACCACACTTTTATATGCTTTATGTTAATCAAGCGTGCTTTTATAAACATCCATGACATCTTAAACAAAACAAGTTCCTGTAAAGTTAGCCTACATTCTTCCGGTTTTTCTAAAGGACACGTGTAAGTAAACAGCTGAAAAGAAGTAGCCGCAACCATTTTTGTATGTGTATCAAGCATGGTTTATTTTATCCAACTGTGGTATCTAAGCCATTCAGAGAATTAAGATACAAAGAGCCTCAAGACAGGAAAACACAATTTTCATTTTGCTGTGTTCCATGGGCAATGAGCTGCTTTCTTCAGATGTAATTTCTGCTCTGAAACGCAACAAGCTTGAAAGCAACATCAACTGTAGTGATGAAGTATATGGCTAAACGAAAAGAAAAATACTATACTCGCACCACAAGGCAAAAGGAAGAACCATCAATGCAACTTTTATTAACCAACGTTACAATAATGCTCCACAGTAGAGTACATGGGTTCTCATTAGAGCAATAAAAAGCTTGTCTGCAGAATATAAATTCACAGGTACCTCTGTAACTTAGCCATGAGTGTAAATCTGGCTGCACCCCACCATCAGCTATAACCTCCTGCCAGCTGTTCCCTCTCACAGAATACAATTTTATTTTCCAATAAAAAGGGAGGCCTCCCTACTTTACACCCGCTCCCTTTTCTCCATCCTTAGGAGCTGCCCTGAATGGAAGCTGGTGGCACACAAAGGAGTTGCAGTGGGATGGCTAGGAGCACCAACAAGGAACGCGTCCCCTCCTAGCAGCACCTACAGTCATGGACCAAATAGCTCTGGCTCTCTTCCAAGTCCAAATCTGTCTCAAGAGCATCCACACCTTTTTCTGGGTCCATCACTATTGTCGTACTTTTCTTCCACAGCGGTGAAGCTACTCACTCCCTTGCGTGGCAACCTCGGAAAAGAATTTTTAAGAGAACTAAAACATCAGCAAACTTATTTTAGCTACAGGACTTATTTTGGTCTACATACCGCATCCAAATTTCATTTTATTTATGGGTACAGCAGAATTTGAGGTGGAGGATTCACTGCAAAAAGTCCTTCAGAAGCCTGCCTGACCAATGGACATGGAAACAAAAGAATATTCAATCACCTCAAAGGTGAAGATATAGAAAGCGTACTGCACTGCCTAGCATGCAAAAAAAAATATCTTATTCTCCAAGTGCATTAAAATTAATTCAGCGAACAGCATTGTCAATCCAGTATGTAAAGAACAAAAAACCCATGTGGCTCCAGTCATGCCAACCAAATAGATGTAAGAGCTCCATAGACCTAATTTCTGTACTAGTCTGAAATCAATTGGAAATTGGTGTTAAATGAGGTCACCTGTAGAATGGGAATCAGTTAACTGAAGTTTTCCTATGATGTGATGCTCTGGGTAACTGCAAAGTGTTATACAGTATACATTAAACACGTGGGGGAAAAAAGACGCAAGGCAGATGCAAGGTTAGAAGTCGCAGCAGGGGGTATTCCACTTAGGGAAGGGAAAAAAAAAATATCCACAAAATGACAAGGATTCCTCAAGTGCTGAGACAGGTTTCCCCGGGAGGGATTTCTCTCTTGTGCAATTTCCATTTTGGAAACTCAAAATTCAACTGGACAATGCCTTGAGAAACCTGAGCAGCTTTCGCATTGTCCCAGCTTTGCAGATCGGGCAGAACAAGATGACCTCCAAAGGACTCTTCAAGAGTAACTTTTCCAGGATTCCTTGGAAATATAGAGTCATAGAATCTTCATGGTTGGAAAGGACCTTTGAGATCATCGAGTCCAATGCTGGGCTACTGATCATATATTTAAAACTAAGGTGACTCTTGCCTGTATATGCAATTCCTAGAATTTTTATAAAAACTATCTCCTTATCTTGGATCCAGCATGAATTGCCAGTGTAGATAATATAGATAATTAAATGGTATGTTTTTCAGTTTAAGCTGCATCCACAGCTGCTTGCAATTTGATTATTACAGATGAGGTTTATGGCTCATACCAAAGCTGCTGCATTCATAGCACTGCCTTGCAACATCAATAAATAAAAACAAAATACTATATATTCTCAAGTGGATGTACTTTGGTGCTTCAAGGTAAAATTAATGAGAAATATATGCATTTGTTTTGTTATGAATAACTTAATCAGCATATCGAATCACTTTAAAACTTATTTATGTGTCAGGAACAAAATTGTTTTCCATCTCCTGTTGACTGCAACCTTAATTGGGACGGGAGATGGAGTAGAAATATTTCATTAAATAGCCTATCATATAGAAAATTACAGTTTAGCATTGTAGTTGATGTGTAAAGCCCTGGTTGATGTGTCTTGTTTAAGCACTAGTGAATTATAAACACATTGAAGACTGCAGCTGGTATTACTTCTTCATTTAAAGAAACACTGATGTAAACATTTTGTTCTCAGCTTGTTTTTTCTGTATTCTTCTGGCACTTGCTGAGACAGTGCCAATAACAAGTTTTAGAAGCCAACAGCACTCCATACTTCCCAGAAAAAAGAAAAAAAAAAGTTCATATTTTATTTCTTAATTTAATAAATGAGCCCCTATCTTCCTGGCTTGGTTATATTTTGTGTGCTTAGTGTGATGGATACCGAAGGAAAACCCCTGCAGACTGAAATTGTGTGTTTATACACAGAGAAGTTAGAACACAATCCATCTCCTTTATATCCTGATTTTTATTATGTCCAGGAGAACTAAAAGCCGTAGGAGGGAGGAAATACCGTAAGTGCTTTTGTTTTGTATAACTTAAGGGAGTGGGGGAGTCACGGGCACCCCGAACTGCGAGCAGGTCAGGCTCGCGTGGGTCAAGGGAGAGGTCCTACTACAGGGAATAGTGAATCTCGCTCTCTCCATGTCAAATAAGGTAAGTATCCATAAAATAAATGAATTCAATGCCAAAATTCTCTTCGCTTTGCCCACTTGTACCACAGTGCAGAGACATCAGGCAGTTGTGATTTTGCTTTGAAGCCCTGGATATTTGGGATATTTCAGATGACCACGCATCTTGGGTATTTTGGAAATTAGACCGACAGTTGGTTCTGCTTTGAAATGTAACTTTGAAGGTCGCTACCAGACTGTTTTCTGAGAGGAGGCATCTTTTTACTCCAGGACTACTCAGCCACCTGAAGCTGGAGCCCTGGCGGGAGGTTGCTGCAGGGCCCAGGAGCACAAGGCTGTGTCCACCTTAACTGTAACCCTTGCCCTGTGCCCTCAGCGGCACTCGGTGCCAGGATGTTGTGGAAAATGGCTGGTTTTGAGGACAAAGGTTTTGCTAATGAGACATCAATCCAGTTGGCCTGTGTACAGCCCCAAGGTTACCCTTCACGAGCACACATGCAGCACGCTCGGCCTGTGCTGACAGGAGAAACTTCTCGGGACTGGAGTTCAGCAAGTAATTTTCTTCATTAAGGAATTGTTTTTTTTTTCTCCAATGTTCCTCAAGGACCAAAGGTTTCGTTTATATGAGCTTATTTTCTATGGTTAGTATTAAAACTTCTTTTTAATCCCCGCATTGAAATGCAAATTCTGTATACAGAAAATGAATCTGTGGGAGGTTCGAGTGGTAAAAGAAATGGTCCCAGATGACCCGTGAGACACATGACAATTGCACCTAGTGTCATTTAAGGAGATTTTTGGGGATTATGTTCTGAAACCAGAGATCTTTAGAAAGGAGTTTTTGTGTTTGTCTGCTCTTGCAGTACCTGATCTTGCTCTCCCTGCTTCTTCTCCAGTTTAGTAGACGTTTCATCCTCCAGAATTGATCACGCTCTGTTGGTGGCTTATTGTTTTGCCTTTTATTTATGTGTCTAGACTCCATCTTGAATTGCTTGAATTCACCTTGCCCAACCCCATGTTGTGGGGCAAATGACCTCTGAAGGGAGGTGAGGCTGCATCACCCTCCATTGGGAACGTGCGATGAGGTGCTTTTAACACAAGCAGCTCCTCAAAGATTTTCTTCTTCAGCCAACTGAGGAGTTGATCCTGACTGTATTAGCTTTGGCTGTCTGCAGAGGAGAAGGCAGGGGTAAACAAGCACAAACATCTTACAGCGTCAACTGCAGGACACCTTACCTGTCATGCCTGAACAGGACAATGAGCTGCTAAATCCCAGAAATCCCAAATCTTTCATATTGCCTGGCGAGGGGGCTAGTGCCCTAGCAGCAAAATTAGGCACCTCAACGACTCTCTATTAGCTGCTTCACTCAAGAATTGTCTCTTTTCCCTACCTTCAGTACAGGAACTACCTGTGTCTCCCTCCTGTGAGTTTCTCTTCTGCCTTTTCTTTTTTTTTCAGCCCTCCAGTCCACTACTGGAAGAGAAACTGCTAAGCAAGCACGTCCGCTGTTCTTCTGCCTAATCATTTCCAGCTTTTCTAAATAAATATCAAACAAATACTACTAACACATTCTTTCATGTACTTTCTCCAGTCCCAAGCAGCCATCTCGGTAAAGCCCCAAGTCATTTTTGTTTTGCTTCATAGCAGGACTTCCAGTGATTTACTTCTGATTCCTATCAAGCCCTGATGAGAAGCCTCCCCAATAATATTAGCTCTTTTGTTGGTCTCTACTGGCACCTTGCCTCCTCCTAATCAGGTCACTTGGGACAAACGTGATTCTTTATGGGCTGGTTGGCTCAGGTAGTAAATAAACACACATCTGATGTAAATTGTGAAACCAATTAAAACTGTAGTGATTTACAGCATTCAGGTTTCCAATGCAGTGAACCCAAGCGTAAGTCTGGATGATGATTTCCAAATGCAATGAAAGTCTCTGCTAGAGAACAGCATTTGCCAAAGAGCAGCAGTGTTGACAGCAGAAGGAGGTCGCGCTTCACCACCTCTCCACCGGTCTGATTATCTTGTTGTAAAACCTGTCTCTGGCCTCTCGCTTATTGACTATTTGCATTATCTCAATTAAACCTAAGCTTTCTGGGTCAGGAGGATGGGTCCTAATTCCAAACTTATAAATGTTGCTATAGCAGCAGGTGCAGTATAATATGAAAAGCATCAACAGTGGTAGGAGAAATGACAGAGAGAAACACTCCCTCTCCAAGGGTATTCATTCCTTCATCTGTGTCCCCAAACACTCATCGGTTGCCATTCTTTTATATATTTAACACCACATACTGAAAACCTGTCTGAGGTTGCAGTTCTGTTTTTAACATTCCCTTTTTTTTTGCACAGCTCTCAGGGTAGGATCCACCAGGTTCAGACACATACAGAGAGCATGTCTCAGGTCTGATGCTGGCTCATGTCTGGCACCCCAGACAACTTTGCTTAAATCAACTGTGCATCCCATGGGCACAATTTTCACACCCAACCTCGCAAAAGCTGGCACTTAGGTGAGAGAGTATCAGCCACAGTGTGCACAGTGCCAAGCTAAGCACAGCCAGATAGAAACAGAAAACATAAATGATGCTGAAATAAAGACAGAAACAGTGACTTTAACATTTTGGGGATGGTTCTGAAGCAATCATGTCTCTGCAGGCAGCTCCTCCTGCTGTTATTTCAATTCTCCATGCAGACGTTCTCACTGAGGCAAAAACTACTCCATCGTGTCACAGGCACAGCTCTTCCTCAGTAGGAGTATGGAGAAAATTGTTTATGCTGATGCACAGGGTGAGGTTGTGTCAAAAGAACAATATATGTCTCCTCTGAAAAACGTTTGTCGGTGGTACTGTCAGAGACGTTGGATGAGGAACATGGTTCATACGATTATCTATAACATCTAAGAGCCACACTTTCCGAGTCTAATCCCAAATCCACTAAAATCCATGAGGGTTTCAGTGGACATAAATCAAGAAAAATAAGCTGAGAATATATATAGTATATATATTACAGTCGTTTTGGAGGGTTAAACTAACAATGAAAAGCTTTTATGCAGAAGAGTTTATGTATTTGAGCATGCATGTAAACATACATAAAGCAACATGCAACAAATCATTGGATAAACACCATATTTTTATTTTAAGTCTGTTAAATGTTTTTTTATTCATTAATAAGATGTAAGAACACAAAAGTTAGATAAAAATTTGCATTCTTCTATTCCACCGTAATGAAATGCCTTGGTTTTCAGTCAGCCATCCCTTTGATGACACCACTGACTTCTTAAACACATAAATATGCTGTAGGAAGAACTGGGGTTTGGACAACACATTGCCTCGGATTTTTTTTTGTCACCTATGAGAGAGTAAAAAGAAAAAAATAGAGATAAACTAATAGTGAGGACAATGTGACATCACTTTATCATGTTTATAGACTTTTTCTCTGATGGATTCACAGTCTCCTCTGTGCTTATAGTAATTGATACTGGGTGTACACTGCAGAATAAACAACAGGACCTTACAAAAGGTAACCTGACCACAAAGGGCAATTCCGTTACCTTTTCTCTTTTTCCTTCTTGGCAGTTTCCACTCTCAAAGAGAAAAATTCACAGTAGTGATTATGTAAAGTTTAATACCATAAGGCCTAAGCAACTGTCCAGGACTCTGCAAAACAATTCTGAAAAGCAGAAGAAATAGCACTGATCACACAAATCTTTTATCTGTGATATCCTTCTGCTGCTCAGCCCCCAACCGTCCATTTACAGAGAGGATGAATGGCCATCTGTCACCCTTGTCCATTTGACATCAGTGAAATACAAAGCAGACCAGACCATATATTCAGACTTTCAACAGCAACTTGTTAGAGGTCGTGCAATAACACATTTACATTACATGCTTCTTTACATTACAGAGGTACACGTGGACACATGACACACAGAGAAAGCCCTTGGTTTGTGTTATGCTCTACAGAGCTGGGATGTGGCCACAAGCACCCTCTGATGCTGCCATCCTTTTTTGGCCAGTAGAGCTGCCCGGATAGTGATGGGCACCTGAGAGCAGTAACCTCCTGCACAGTCCCAGGCTGCTGTGGAGAAGGACATCCACCCCCTCCCTCAACGGCAGCATGATCAGTTAAGCTTTGATAAGTGGTAATGAAGGAGGAAGAGAAAACAACATTGGATACGTACGTTGAGCATGGCGAACAACAGACTAGCTTGACATGTAGAGTGGTTCCCTTCAACATAAAATCAATGAGAAATATCAGAAAGGCCTTTCTAAATTGCTTTTCCCCTATTTGCAGGGACTCGCACCAGTAAAAAGCCCATCTTTGTCAAGGAAAAAACTTCTTTCATCCGTTGCCTTCAGAAATACTTCCTCTAGTGTGAATAAATGATGGGTTTTCCAGGAGCTGAAACATTTTGTGGTCTGTTTAGCACACAGAGAACAGTGCTCTGTTGTGGGCTACGTGCTGATAAGACACTCGGTTATCTGACTCAGCCTTCAATGGAGGACCTTCATTATGCACCCTATCAGCAGCTCTGGGCAAAAGCAAGACCTTTCCACTAGATATTAGGATGATTAAGTCATCTTCAGGAATAGTAATAGATAAAAGTGATGTACCAACATTTAGGGTTTGAGCATCGTTTAGAGAGAAAAAGAATAGGTGTGATATTGGGGAAAGGCCAAGAAGCAGCATAGGTTTAATGAAAACCCATTCGTGTTCCACAGAAGGCTGTAAGCTGTGTTATTTTCTGGAACTCGAAAGTAATACCAGTCAGTTGGCCTTTTGCAAATCAGGGGTTATAAAGTACTATATAAACCAGCTGAGACCTCTTTTTAAATGTCATACTGAAATCAGCATGTGATCAGCACGGTAGGAGTAAAATTAAGAGTACAGTAGGTGAAATTAGATACTTTGTCTTGTTAACAGCTGTTTGCATAATGGTCTGCTGATTTAAAAGCATCTGTTCTTTTGCAGCCCATCATCTGCCATTAATACCCACTATATTAGAAA
Source organism: Stercorarius parasiticus (assembly GCA_013396915.1). Lineage (NCBI taxonomy): Eukaryota > Metazoa > Chordata > Aves > Charadriiformes > Stercorariidae > Stercorarius > Stercorarius parasiticus. The sequence goes on from VWZL01000846.1 coordinate 993,245, forward strand.
TCAAACCTCCTTTGTATACAATTTGTGTGTCCCTTGTTTTTGTTGCTTATTTCAGCGTTGCTATCTGATGCACTGGAGAGAACGCACTCAAATTCTGATCACACACTGGAACAACATGAAGCAACGACCATTTTTCACTTTCCGATCAGCGGAGTCTAATGTGTCTTTGCATCTAAATAAACTATTTGCATGATAAGCAGACATCTGTATGAAATTGTTAGCATCCAGTTAGCTAATATACTTCTTCTGTGGTATTTCAAATGCTGAATCTTCTGTTTCATTTTAGAAAGACCAAGCTGGTGCAGCAGATCTGTGAAAAAATGGATTTTTATGAATATTCACCCTATCTGGACAAACAAAGAAAAAAAAAAGTGTTCGGTTTGTTTTTAAAAGATTATTCAAATGCTCTCAGATCAGACTGCATATTTTTAGCTGACTTTCCATTCCCTTCTCACTGCTGTAGATCTTAGGATTGTTAAACCATTTGTTGTTAACGCTTTTGTTGGATCATGTTCTGCCAGCTGACAGCTCCTGGTTAATTTATGGGGCTTCAGCTGGAGTTAGGGTCCCAGCTCACCAAGTGTGCGTCCTGAGTGAGCCCTTCAGGTCTCGTTCTGGTGAGGAAAAATCACCTGGACAAAGACTTGAATTAACAGGGACCTGAAAAAAGCTCCAGTCGCTGACTTGTATTTAATCCTTAGAAGAAATGTCTTTCTCTGTAGCATGTCTGCATTCCAAACCTTTGCCTTCAAAACTTTAATTAACCTTGAGAGGAGCTTAATGGCTGAATCTCTACATGCTGAGATTAGAGTGTAACAACAGGCGGTTGCTCCAGTTTTCTGGGGAGAGAAAGCACCACAGCTTTCACTTGAAATGCAGCCCTTGAAAAGAAGTGACAGCATACACTGCAAACTGCATACGCTGCAGACCCAGTTTTCCATAATTTTATCTCTGAGATAATTGACGTTAAAGTCAGGACATATCACAGAGGGAAAAAAAAAGTACAATAGCCATTATCAATGATGAACGTGTTTTTCGGCTTGTTATTCAGAAGGAGACACACTAAAATGAATAAACATTTTTCCCACTGGGGAAATAGTCAAAAATAACAAACATGAGGTACAGAGGGGTCTTTTTTTCCCCCGTCAACTGTGTTATTGATGAAGAGTCATTTGGCTCCATGACTTGTCCCACTGACACTTGAAAAGCCGCCTTTCAGTGGGCAAGTGTTGGTGGGTAAAAGGAAGGCAGTAACATACCCTGCCGCTGGGAATTCCCAACCTCCACAGCAGTGCACAGGCATCACACTTTGAAAAGGGGAAATTCACTACAAATAGCAGGAGCATCATTTTGTTCCTTGTTTGAAGCAGTTTGCAACTGATTCTCTAACAGGTTTACACTATATATATAAAATTTCCACGTTTACTCTTTCTTATCTAGTGCCTTCCCTTTTTTCCTGATTTTAACCTCACTGTTGCACTGTGTTCTCCAACATGACTTAAATAAATTCTCTATATCCATACATTACCTTGGAAATGAAGACTAGAGTCTGACACCGACTTGCCTTCTCTAGGATGGGCTGATTCAACACAAAAAAGGATGGTGAAATCTTTTTGTTCTGCTGAAGTCTAATCTTCCACCTGTCCCTCGCCTTCTATGCTACCCAGTTAAAATACAAAACCAATTTACTTCTCAACCAAAGCAGAGCAAATATCTGAAACGTTTGATTTGAAGTTTTCCTAAGGTCACTATCAGATATTCAGTGTTGTAGATTTTACCTCCTGCTGGACCTGTGGTTCTGCGTGCAAATGTAAGAAAGCAATTCTCTTTAATTCCTAAAATGAGCATTGTTGTATTCTACAGAAGTAAAAGTCCATCAGCTTATGAGAGAAGATGATTCAGCTTTCCCATTTAGTGCACATACATCAGCAATGTCCATTGCCTCCCGTACTCCAGCACAACTTCACCAGAGACTTGTGTTTTCATATACGTAAGCCCGAATTTTCTACCAAAAAAAATCTGGACAGCTTTTTTCTGAATTTGGATGGCCTTCCTCTGATTGCCAAGAAGGGCAAGCTGATGTTCAGAGACACAGTCAGGGTGTGAGATGAGGTTTTTTTCCCCATTGAACAGCTCATCCTTTTTTTTTCTGCCTTCAAGCTCTGAATTTGTTTCACATCAGCTTCAAAAAGAAATAGTAATTGAAAAATGTTCTTGTTGTCCACCTTAACATGTTTGGTTGTACTTGTGAACAAGGTAGGCGAGGTAGGCAAATCAAAATTTATGAAATGGTGCCTTGTAACTCAAATGTGAAAGACTGATGCGTGGATCTATATCACAGGTAATATCTGCTCAGTTCCTGTAGTTTAAACTAGGTCAGGACTGAAGCAGTTTATAAATGACATAACTAACCAGCAACCAGGGAGCTAAACATTTGCAATCTGTATCAGCAAGCAGCAGATAATCCATAATGCTAGACTTTTATAAAAAGCTTATATGTACCTGCCGGTTTCTTGGTGCCCTCAGCCCCCCCCCCCGCCGAGATGCTGCGCTGACACACATGCCCCGGAGCCTGGGGAGTTCCAGCAACCCCACCAGCAGCACTGGGTCCCTTGGGCTGCAGATGGGGGACATGGCATCGCACGTGCCCGTCCTGCTGCCAATGGCCCCCTGACCCACACCCACACCTCTCCTCTGTGTCAACCATGAGCTCCCTCATGACCATCTAACCTGGTCGACATTTTTCTTCCTCTTTTTAAAGGATGACTTTCAGGCAAATGCTTTCCCGCAGAGCTGGCTGTTCCATTCATGGTACTTATTTTTAGTAAATCTAGTTTATTTTTTAGGCTAGTTTTACAATTTTCTTTGAATAGTTTGAATTTAAAAGTCCATCAGCTCCCAAGCAGTGCTTTGTAAAGGTTGTAGGCCAGGCTCTAGTAGGGGAAGACCGAATCTAGTAGGGGAAGACTGAATCTAATTTATCACCAACCATCATGAATAATTCCACGAGCTGTTCTCGAAAGGAAGAGTACAAGAGCAAAATACACCGGACAGTGCTGCAAAGCGGAGTACAATACATAGCGTGAAGTGCCACAGCTTCTGCAGTTAGGGAGAACCTGGAGAGCCTCCAGCCAGTGACAATTTATCACCAACCATCTACTGCAAAGGACAGCTCTACATATTTCCCGGTTTTAAGTATTCTCTGCTCTACCGAGACCTGAGAAAAGCTTATGCTCTGGGTCAGGCACCAAACCAAATAGCAATGGGTGGGGGTGGTGGTGGTGTCTCTTCTTCTCTTCCCTTGTATTTCAAGGAAAAGATACTGCGTGGATGTGCGTAAATCTGTGTTCAAGACATGTCTGTACCGCTTGTTCTGGTCACATCTGAGTATTTTGTTCGTTCACATGGTATATTCTTTGAAAAAGAGAGACACTTCTTTCTTTTCCTTCCTATTTTCTGTTTGCACCTATTTAATGACACAGAACAAGGAGGCGGATGTTAAGGTGCTATGTTTTTAAGTTATGTATCTCTGGGCAGTGCTGGAGGCCCTACAGATGAAATGTCATTGTGTGCATTCATGGGAAAAGCCAGGGGTTGCCCACAGGATAAGCAGTTTAGATTTACACTGTGCCTCTGAATTTACAGGTGAGTTTTCATCCCACAGGCAGAGAGAACGGCACACGGCAATCAGTGGAAACTGTTAGACAGTTACTAGGGGAGAAGAAATCCCCTCATTGCTTTCATAAATATATTGTGAATAACCTTTTGCCTCAATTCTCTTTTACACCTCCTACAAATACATATTTTTCTCCCAAAGTCCTCTATATCCATTTCCTGCTTCTTCTGGTGCTCCTTTCTACTTCTTCCCCTTTTTCTGTTCCCTCTCCTCCCTGGCACGAAATTTTCATCTCACCCTATCTGCCTTTGAAGTGAGTGTCTCACAGCTCTCAGCTCCTTAGACTAGCTCAGCTGAACTGACTTTGTAAAAGTGCCCAGAAATAAAAGTCTGAGAATCTTAAGGGGTCATAAAATAGATTGTTTCAAACGTTTGCTTGACTCTAGTAACACCAGGCATCTTTGAAGTCTTGTAAATAACTCATCTCACCCCTTCTCTTTCTAGAACAAACACAGATGGCGAATATCCAGTTACTTTTAGGTCTTAAGAAACCTGCTCCCGCCTCTCCCCCTGCCTCTTTTTTCAGGGAAGTAGCAGTTTCCCAGGCAAAATCTTCAAAACAAGAGTCAACATCTCAGTGCACCAAGAGGAGCAAGGTGTGTCCCTGCCTGGGAACCCGCACAACTGCTCGCATCCACGGGGCCAGGAACATCTCCTCACATTGATCATTTATGGTTTTCCATCACGAACAAAACATCCTTTCTCTTCAGTTTCGAATAGAAATTAAATAAGCATAAAGCACGGGCAATGTCAGAAAGGTGAAACCTGGGGAAAAATCCATTACTTTAACGGTGAGAAAGACTTGACCTGCCTGCAGTTCTGAGCAGTGATGGGAGTTGGTTTGTTTTCCTCGGAAATCTTCCCCCTCCATCTCTGTCTTGGGCAAACCCATCAATGCCGCAACACTTACGTTCCTGAGGGAACCTGCCATTAACAATTACTCTTACCTCTGGCAAACGATCCAGCATTCACATACCTGGTCCACCTCTGCAGTGAGACATATGTATACTGAGCACATATACTCTTTAAATGCTGGATTAGGCTTAGACTGTTATTGTAACTAAAAAAGTTTAGCTATTTCAGTGAAAATTTTGGGAGTATTGCAGTTAATAAGCAAATGGATATTTTTCATTTCTATGTAATGGAAGAAGCACACGCAGTTTTAGTGATATTTACCTTGTATCTTAAGGCTGGAGGTCGGCCCACAGAGCAGGTTGATTGCCACCAAGACCACCAGTACCTTCAAAATACCGGTGCAGTAAACTGCTACATCCCAGCTTAGATCAGCTATTGAAAATAAATGTTTAAAACATACCTGGCATGATATAATTTGTTTACATATTTAAATAGTCAAATAGAACTCTAACGTAGTATAAACTATGAAGGAAACTGTCTCATTCACAAATAAAACTGTTGCTAAGAAACATGACTTTCCTCCCCTGAATGTTGATGCATAAAACTTTCTGAGCAAGAAACTTCCGACGTTTTTCTGTGGAAGCTTTTTTCATGCCACAGTTGTAAGTAAGTGACGTGCTTACAAGCGTTAAATGTTCATTACAGAGCATAACATGACTAGAAGTAGAGTTTCTGGTTTATTAAAAGCAAAGAAAATAAGACCCAGTTTTCCACAAATGAATAAACACTTATTTAACCAGTTTTAAACTGGAATTTCAGCTGAACTATACACAACTATTTTGAAAAGAAACAGTGTCTATGCAGATCTAAGTTCAGAGAAGCCTCATGGCTGCATATGTTGCCTGAGCACACTTTTCTATCATTAGGTCTTTGTATATCTGTCCACATACGCATTCTGAAAGCACTCCATATGTTTTCCAATTAGTTTTAAAGACTTTCCAGTGAGATATAATTCTAAGTGAAAACACTAAAAAAACTAGTTATTGCTAAGTTCATCTAATGAGTTTTATATACTCTAACAAGCGTAGTGCACTTTTCGTTATCAACTTTGCAGTCCGAAATCAGTTTATAATTTGCTGTATATAACCATATTCAATGTTTCACTGCAGAAGAACTTTGTACATTTCCTGCAATTTATATGAAGTTCTGCTAATTCCCATCTACGTAAAGATAGAACCATCAAAACCAATTTCTGCCTTGCACCAGGGTAAGATATAAATTAGGCTGAAATCAGTGGGGAGGGATAGGAATGGGATTATAATGAGACTAGAGAGTTTTGCTTCATGTGGAGAATATGAGAAATATCTGTGATGTTTTTAAAGAAAAAGCAGATTGCTTGACACAGGGAGCCTGTTTGTATTAATGGCACCCCAGAAATTTATGTCCTAGTAAGGGACTGGACATTTAATGCAGGTTACTAGAGAGTTCTGGATTGATTTCTAGGACAAATTAGCTGTCAGAAGTTGTTTGTATTTGTTGTCTCAGATTATTTTGAGAGTGTAGACTGAGGGAAACAAAAATAAATCAGACAAACAGTGACCTTTAGGTTTGAAGAACGTTCAGAGCCTGCGCTGGAAACAGGTGTGCAGAGCCAGGTAACTGTGACGAGAGATCAGCCAGGGGTACAGAGAAGTGGGGGGCACCTGGGTGGGAGCGAGAGCAGGGCCAGATGGCCAGGAGGTACCTCAACCTACAAACTGCCAAAGTGGCTGGATAGATTCAGTTGGCACCCCATCACGTCTCACATTAAAAAAGGATGTTCTGCAAACTTGAAAACACGTTGGCCTCATTGCTGAAGGAGAAACTCCAACTGGACTTCCATTTTCTTTGGGTGGAGCATTCCCTTTGTAAAAAACAAGCTTCACGCAAGGCTTCAAGAGTTTCACCACATCTCCCCTCTGCCTCCTGTTCATCTTTGCCCGCGAAAAGAAACTCATTTTCAGCACTCATCACGTAGCTTCCACACAGTCCCTTCCACCACCTCCATCTGAAGGCACTTCCCAACATCTAAACATATATTTTGGGTCACAAGTATGCAACACAGCTAAAAAAGGGGAAACAATTAACTCTGCAACACTTTGGGGTTTGATCACTACCCTACAGTGAGCCCTATACTATATACGGACCTCTTTTTATACAGTTAATTCCTTCATACTGATTTGTGAGTCTATGCCATGTGCTCACAAAACGCTGGACTGCCTTGAGGAGCAAATCCCTCTGCAAACCCTTTCTTCTATTCTTCATTTAGCAGATGCTAAATGCCCTAGAACTAAAACACACACGTTTTCCATAGACTATACAAAGGTTGGATTACCTCAGGTGTCTGCGAAGGCACACGGAATATATTTGGGACTGCTCTGAGAAATAATTTAATTTCATGAAGTTACTTCTTATCACAATCAATCATATCAAAACCGGTGCACTGAGTGTTGGGTCAGTTTTTCTCGTCTGTGATATTTTCTGCTTCTCTGGATCTTTTTCAGTTGTATAATTCTCACCCACTTTCACGCATGTGAATACAACATTTTATAAAGGATATTGCCCATTAGTTTAGCTATGTGAATCTTAAGTTAAAATACCAGTCCTGACTTACCAGAACCTTTGCCTTGTATGCTACTCAGTGACAACAGAAGGTATGTTATTTATTTCCGATTCTCACGGAAACAGCTGCAGCCGTTTCAGTGGAAATCTCTATTGAAAAAGACCTGAAGCTGGATCATTTCTTCATTACTCAGGTTAGACTACTTGTTCTGCACCATTGTTCATCAGGTCAAAAGACCTGTCTCTTCTGTTTTGAAGGCAGAGAGAATAATCCTGAATATTACAGTCAAACTGCCTGTTGCTTTTTAAAATGTGCAAGTTAAAAGGAAATAGTTCCAGAATAAAAAATACGTTCATCAGTTTTACCAAAACCTTCCTAATACTGTAAAAGTAGTGGTTTAGATGTCTATACACGAGGGTTCAACCAAAATAACCTAATACAGCCTATCTGCATCCTTTCCCTTGTGTTAGGTTGCAAAATCATTTTCACTAAGAACATTTGGGAAATTAAAAGTTCTTCCAGAAGGCAATAAGGGGCAGAGCTCTGCTAATAACTTTGATGTAGCATAAACTTTCATGTAACCGGATGAAGAATTTTCAGAATATAAAAACGCACAGAAAGCAGCTATGAAATATAGACACTAGCTACGCGTGCAGCCCTTTAATTTTGCACAATGGTTTTCCTACAATTCAAACTCCCCTTTTACATTATTTGTAAACACAGCATTTGAACCAAAACCAGTTCTTGTTCAACACACGTTCATTCCATTTGAAAATAAGAAATGCTATTTCAAGTCTCTTTAAAGCTCTAAAGCAGGCTATTATAATGCTGATGGCATGCTAAATTTGATAGGATTGAACCTACTCATAAACTAATTTCATTGGCTGGGAAAGGTAAACTGAAGACATAAATACGCTTCTCTTTTAATCACCATAAATACTGCTTAATTGCAGATGAAAATCTTAAAAACATAACCTATATCCAGCTGACAGAATATTTACGTCTTAACTCCATCATTAAAGAGAAAGGTTTACTTCACTGGGTGGAGGAAAGATCCTTGGTTTGTAAACTCCCAGAGAATTTTCAAAAGTCTGACTGAAGTTTCACCTTTTCCTCATTCATCCTCGATCGCTTTCCAAGGAACAGAGCAAGCCTCCTACTGTGGGAGCCAACTGATGTGTCACTTTAGGTACACATATATCACCATTTTAGTTCACATCAGGACTATAGAGTTAATGCGAATCTCCCAATCACCTGCCCTCATGCTGTGCAATTTACGTAGCACTGTCATCTCCAAACACAACAGGCTGGATTCATTTTGGATGAAACTAAATCATTCTATTTCTCCGCAGGAGGCACCTACCGCACCCCAACTGCTGATAGGAATTCACTCCAAAGGATCAGGTAGATAATCCAAATTAGGGTCCCTGAAAAGCATCAAGAATGGATGAAGTCATGCCAATGTCGGCATGGTAGCCTGTACTCTTGCCTTTGACAGGTGCTCGTACCAAAGCTTCAGAGGGCACACAAGGAATTTCACACTTGACCCCAGGAATGATCCACCCAAAGGTTCTTATTGTAGATACGGACCTGCCTGTGACAGCGACATTCCCTAATGACAACTTCTACACCCACGTGCACTGCACCTGCTAACGGACCGGGCAGGATGAGGAGAGGGTGCCAGTGCATGCGCTTTTCCAGCTTTAGTATACCCCAGAATTTCGTGTGAAACAGGTAAAATTTTTGCATGGAAAAACAGAAGGAATATTTGTTCCGACATTTACCAGCTCTCTAATTCAAGAAAAGTGGCTGCAGGAGCCCATGGTTACGCAGGATAAGCAATGAATGACTTGCATGTTTCTTATCTGAATATACTGGAATCCCTTACGCTCTGCGCGTTATACAAGAGTTGATTTTGGGAGGTATATTTAGGCAAGTTTGGAGGAAAGAATTTACTTTATAATTTAGAACAAGATGATTATAAAGTACAACAAAGCTTGGAAATTAGATAGCATTTGCAAGGTAATGCAAACATTCATTATTTTCCTTTTATGAATATCTTCTTACGAAAGCTGACTGTGAATACCAAAGCATCTGTATAAATGTGAAAAATACAGTGAGGATTTTTTTCACAAGTGCTGACTCCTTAATAGACCAGAATAATTTGATAACAAGCCAGTGAAATGTAGGAGAAAAGAACTTCATCCTCTTCTTTTGCTCATTGATGACTATAAATTTCCTTAGACAAAAAAAAAGTTATACAGTGAAAAAAATCTGTAATAACATGGTAGCTGACAAGTAAATGTACATCCTCTTGTTTTAAAATGCAAAGCAATAAAAAGAAAAAAAAAATAAATTGCTTGGAGAGGTTTAATTGTCATTTGAACTACACTATTAACATTTAACATGCAATTGATTTGACAGTATAGTGGTAGGCCATTCTCTGAAATCCTTTTCTTAGGACTCTCTGACAGTTATGAGTTTTGATCCGTAGACCATACGCCACTAAACTGCTTGATGTCCATTTTTACACCACCAAAGAAAAGGCTGTGTAAAAGGTGGCAAAATCATTAGGGTCAAGATGGAAAGAACGGCAGGGTGAGAGATGAGGGATTTGAACTAAAACATCTGACTTTCCTGGCCACTGAAGTAAAAATAACCCATGATGCAACTGATCTCCACCTCTCACCCTCTTCACTCTTGCTAGGAGTGTCAACTGGAAACAAAATATTGCCTTCATATTTCCAACCTAATTTCACCTTGGCAAGAGAAACCCAAAAGCTTTATTTCAGGTCAAAACCAAACTGACATCAAGAAATATTCAAACAAATTATGGCAATGTTGCCAGAATATTCAAGGGTGTTCAACCGCGGTGGGAGCACCCAAATAACAGCAGTAGTTTCGAAATAATGTAAAAAATCACTTTCTACCAGAGTTTGGCTATTTGGCTTTGGATTATTAAAAGGAAAACAATTCTCTTTCTCCCCAAGAATTCAGTTAAAATTAAAATACTAGGTAACCAAGAGCTTTGGAAATAGCATGAACTCTTATTTCAAGGTTCAAGCAAATCTTTGACAACTGAATTGTCTAAAAAATGGAGCAATTTCCACAGAGAAATACTGTCTAAAAGTCAGTTGCCTTGTTCTTTGAAGCATCCGATTATGATCGTTGGTCAGTGACAGTAGTTCGTCATAATAAAGGATGCTGAAAAGATAATCCATAGTAGCTCTCTGTTCCTTCCAATTTCATTTCCCTCCCTGCAGTGGGTCCAGTATATATAATCTTGAAAACATTTAAGTTATTTTTACAGAATTCGTCCCCCTGCCAGTGCTGCTGGCCCAGCCAGCCTGGCCAAGACATTAATTGTTTGATTGTACAGAATATCTCCACAGCTGTGCCTGTTCCCTCTGATAATGTGCTGTCGTCCTTTTGTTAACATTTGTGCTATAGAAATGCAGCTATTTTCATAGCTAGAGCTCAGAGGAAGACAGGAATAAATATAACAGATGTAACACTTATTTCCCAATATATAATCACGATGAGCTGTTATTATAATTGTCAGCGTCCCAAGCACTATAGAATAGACTCTGTGAAGGGATGACGGGATAAAACTTTGTTATTAATGTTGCATAAATCCCATGTAAACTGAATCAACCTCAGCCCTCCTAAAATGCCATTTCGGGGAGTAGAAAGAACAAATTCCAGGTCCTTTAACTGCCACAAAATGTAAAAGTTCTTGTGTCAGAAAGGGAAGAGTGCATGAATTACTGCGCAGCCTGTATACTCTTCAGCTGTGCGATTTCCTCCTCTCTGGTATGTGCAATACATGGCGATTTCCCACTCTTTCTCCCCTCCTTTGCTTCATTAACATGAAAAAGATGTTCCTTTCCATTATTTGAGAATATTCTCTGCTTCTATAGATGAGACTGCAATTAACGAGACTGCAAGAAAGGAGAAAAACAATAAATATGATTTCTAAATTAATGAGATACTACAGATATTATGGATTAGGGCTGTTCAACCTTGCCAGCTAGAACAATAGCAGGGAGATAATGTCTGCTTTCTTCTGCTTACATTAAAACCATTTTTAATTAAAAGAAAAAGACTGAGTGGAGAGGAAGGCTTCTCTTTTATTCCCTCTCCAGTAAGCTATGATTTTGGGTTTTTTTCCCTTTTTCTGCTCAACACGACACGAAGGATGTTTGCCCAGCAGTGCAAGCGGAGGTGACAGGAGAAAGCCGGCACTCAAAATAACCAGGTTTGACTTTTTTACGACCTTTCATCATAACATCAGTCACAAGCTGCCTTACATACTGCTGTCTCAACCCCCTCAAAAAACCCATCCCGCTGGTTTCACAGAGGCTCTCCCCTCTTCCCCGGCACGGGGCTGTTGGAAAGCAGAAGAAAGCCGGCGCCCCGCGTGTGCATCCCGCCAGCTGAGCCGTCCTTTAATTTGGAGAGATACACGCTAGGACAGCAACCAATTTAAAACAGCTCTTCCCGACTACCGCAGATAATAAAAGATAAAGAGAGAAGCAGGGTGTGCCTAAAACCACCTTGGAAAATGACAGGGGAGCAGCTTCTGATGTACGTACCTACTGGGAAACAAGAGTGGGGATCACCTTGCGGTTCTTCTGTGGATTGAGAAACATGAAATAAAGAACAAAATAGGTCCTTCAAAGATGCAGAGTGAATATGAAAAGAGACATCGCCCGTACTTTGACACCTGGTTTTAATGTCTCATTGAAGAGCAATAATAAGTCTCGGAGTAGAAAAGTGGGGCATTCTTTTTACCATGCAGAGATGGATTTTTTGTTTTGGCTTTTTTCTTGTCTTCTCTACATTCCGCCCTCGTGCAGCATGTTCCCCGAGACTTCCCTCTTTGCTGTGCAACTGACAACAAGCCTATTACCATGGCAGGTCAAATCTGTTGCTTCCTGACCAGCATATCCCAAGCGTAACCTGCTCAAGACATTTCGTAAGGCTTCCAACTCTCATAGCTGGAGACTATAAATTTGCCTGGGAAACAAAAACCCAAACACACAAGCTGATTCCTCTCTCAAAACCCATGACACTGGGGTTTATTGGTGTTGTTTTGGTTTTGGTTTTTTTTGTTGTTTTCCTATTTTCTTCCTTCCTTAAATACTTAAAAAAAGGAATCAGGAGAAAAAAAAAACCAAACATTCTCCCTTTTCCTTTGTATTTGGACTTCACAAGACAGCTAAAAGGTCTAATTCTGTCTGTAGAAATTGCAACACACATGCAACACCATCTCGCAAAACATATTCCACAGATTGCGTTGGGGACAGCCCCTTTTGTATTTTGTTTTGGTAGTACCTGCAGCAAAATAAATCTCCGGTATTTGACTAAGGCTCCTGCGTCCTACAGTGGGAAATAAGAAATATTGGCCATGGAATTTGCCCCATCCCTGGGGGTGTTCAAGGCCAGGCTGGATGAGGCTTTGAGCAGCCTGGTCTGGTGGGAGGTGTCCCTGCCCAGGGCAGGAGGTTGGAACTGGATGATCTTTAAGGTCCCTTCCAACCCAAACCATTCTGTGACTCTATGAAGTGGTCTGTCCATTAGCATATTGCTATTTACACACCCCCATAGCAACGTGCTCCTACCCTTGGCTGAGTAGCATTTTATGGGTTTCGAGGCTTGGTTATCTTGATTTCAGCTAAGGTCTCAGGGAAAGGAGGCAGAGTAGAAGCCCACACATCCCATAAGTTTTGTCGCATTTGAGCTTTAGTTTTTGGAGGAAGAAAATATTTAAATTTTGAAGTGAATCCAAGACCTCTTACTGATAGGGGGTGCAGCCAACATGAGGCCCAAACCTGCAAAACCATAAGGCTGGGATACTTATGAGTATCAGAGCACAGCACAGCGATGTTTTCACACATCGAAGGTTAGGTACGAATATTTCACTGTAAAGGAACCTGGGAAGGGGAATAATAGTGTCAGTAAAAAAATTACGACTAGAGAAAAGCCTTCAAGTGCTCCTGTAATAGTTGTTGATTGAATTTGCAGTCTGGCAAGATCATTTTCTATGTGGTGTCTGGTTGGTTGATTGCTTTCCTCTGAGATCACTAAGGTATGCTTATTGTGTAAAATATTTCTAATCCCACTTTAAAAGCTGATTTTTGAGAGATAACAATCTTATGACTCGGCCTGTGATTGCCTGTTTAAGCCTGTGTTATTACGCTACTTGCACTGTCTCTATGAAGCATGGAAGGGTTGATGGGTGGGTGCGCACACGTGAATCTATTTATGAATTAAAAATAGATTGCAAAGTATAAAAGAAATGTTTATTACTGGCATGTATCCACACTTGTGTTCCACCGTTCTTTTCCATGGTCCCTCTAGCTTCATGGAATATGGTAAATAGATTAACACTGAAAGGTGTAATGTACAAACCCCCTCTCTTTGGTACCGTGAATCAATCTGTCCTTACAGGCACCTAATTATAGGAGTAGTTGAATCCTTCATAGTTTGGGGTTTTTTTGCTCGCGATAAAAACTATGTCCTATCTGACTCCCAAGTGAATAAAGCGCTTCACGAGCTTAAAAGCAGATGTTCTTGTTATGTTAAGAACTGCATATTCTGCAAAGGGTGTTGAACCGCCGCTGACACCATTACCAATTGCTACGAGAAGAGCAACACACACATTCTTTCCTCATTGCCACGACGTAGCGTTCTTACCTGGCTGCCCACCAGCGGAACTAGACCTATATCAATTGACCAAACAAATGCTTTTTCTCAAAAGTCACTGTCCAAATTATTTGCCTTGTTTACATTTGTGAAAATACAGGCAAAGCAACTCCTCCATAAAATGAATCCAAACTCATTATTTCGCATTTCAGTCATTTAGAAATATAGGATCACTGAGTCATTGTCTACATCTTCTCTCCTTTACTGTTCATCATTCAGCAATTAAAATTCAGATCTGTGAAAGTTTTGCAAACCCAGGGAAATAAAAAGGTTTTCTCAGCCATTTTTTGAGTTTTGCTCTGGCAGGCTTTTCCGAGTTAGTGAATTATTTTTCTGCACATAATAATTCAAACCAGTGCGTTTCCAGGAGGATGTTAATTTCTTTTTTTTTCAGCACATTTTTTCCTAGTTAAAATGGTATTTGAAAACGGGAGAAGGAAATGAGGAGAGGAATGAGACAGATGTATCAATCACTGAACAGTTTTAAAGAGCACTGACTGCATTGCTTCCAACGAATACATTATGTCCTGATTCAGGAATAATAAGAAATTACATCTGACATAATATGCGTGAAGGGAATCCAGCTTCAACCTCCTTTTTGATTGCCCAGGTCCATCAGGAGATGAGAAGGGTGGAAAGGCGTAAGAAAGCACCTCCAGGCTCCTGCAGGATGCAAATGCAGAGCAACGTACAAACTAAAAAAATCAGGCTTATTTCAGCAGACTTTCTCATATAGAGTTGTCATATGTGCACCAAGGACTGGCAACGAACAATCCATTTCTGACGCAGCACCATTTGCCCCTCAAAAGACAGTCCTGTGGTATTAAGGTTATTACACCCGGAGAACAAGACCCAGCTGGCACCACTAAATTTAGCAGAACATGAGGCCATGTGGGAATTTCTTACAGATGGCAGTCATCTCATCTGCACTGGAAAAGGTAAAAGCAATATAATTTCATTACTTGCAGTGAGCCTTTGCCTGTCACATCTGCAGAGCAACGACACCACGAGAAGATTTTTTTTGAAGTGTTGGATTTTGCTCAAACGACATATAATGGCTTCACTCTGCCTAAGAAATGGGTCGGTTTATCAGCAGCTGAAGCCCATATATTTCAGTGAGTTAACTTTGTAGGAGGAATAGATGTTTTATTATTAGCAATCGCAAATATTATCAGAGCTGTGAAGCCATTATTTAGCTTAGCGCTGTTCATTGATTAAGAAGCACTTTTAATTAAAACTACCAAAATTCTAGTCTCCTTCATTAGTGACATAATGCAATTAAGATGGAAAGGGGTCAGTTTGGGGATTATTTTGTGAGTATTAATTAATTCTATTAATTAATATTACTTAACAAATTCTGTCTTGGAAATGGTAGGTAGTAGAGAATTATAGTCAAAGCGGGGATCTGATATTTGTTTGGTTTTAAATTTAGGAACCTAAATTAGAAACTTGATTATCAGGAGTTAAATTCTACCTGCCAAATTCACATTGAATTTTTGAGTTAGTTGGTGTTCAGTTTTTAAATTCTGCCACTTGTATTAGTAAGACACAGAAAAAATACCCACCCAGGAAATCCTGGTCTCTCTTCAATGGGCCACGATGAAGAAAAACAGAGAAATGAGAAAGGGTTCCAAGTATGTACAGATCTCCAAAATCAAAGATCTCTCTTACTCAAGGATATAAACATCTAGGACATTTAAATGTAGCGTTTTTTTTAGATCTGTAAACCCATACATATCGATCTGCAACAATAAACCCCCCATTTTTTTAATGTCACATAAAATAGTTTGAAATCGTATTTATATGATCCGGTTTTACTCAGTTTCACCCACATGTAACGTAGGAGTAAACCTAGCATGAATGCTTGTGAGACAAGATACTTCTTTTTGAAATTGAGTGTATGTATATAAATATATACATATATACAAGGCAGAGGAATTTTCCTTCTCTTTTCTAAAGGTTTTTGAAAAGTGGCAGCTTTCTTGAGGGCTGCTCTCCAAAGTGAGAGAGGATTGCGCGCTTACAAATTATCCAAATTCTCCTGAAGTTTCTGCTGAAATCAGCAAATGGGGAACCTTTTTCTTTGGGGGAAAAAAGTATTATAGCAGCAAATCCATAATTGTCATTGTGAACGCTATTTGCTTTAAAGGTACCGCTTGCTCTGAAAAGTAAGTTTTCTTCATTTTCATTACAACTCTGAAAAACCGTAAAACCGTAAGCTGCTACCAATTAATTCTGGGCATGATTATAAACATCCAACAATTTGCAAACTATCTTTCAGTTTGAAAAACTACCACTCTGCCTAGTAGCTGTCTTAATTAGTAACCATTAGATGAATCTTAATTAATTTTTCTGTATATAAAAATCAAAATCTCAGCGGTGAATTTCAAAGGAGTGAAAATATTGTTCTTCACCGGGGTTCTGCAATAGCTACAACAGGGATCCGACAATTAAAATTCTTTTTTCATAGTGAAAATAGTATTATTTCAGAGGATGCCTTGAAATCAATTCCTGTTTTTTTGTCCTATTCTATGTATTCTGAACAAGCAGAGTTTGAATGTAATGTGCAAGAAAGAGATGTATTTAGTCACTCATGTAAATGAAAGAAATTATTATCAAACCACTTGACATGACAAATGTTGGGCTTTACTTGTCCTCACTCACAATTAGCAGCTTCGAAATAGTTCTGGATCAGTCTTATTCCTTTTCCCAAGTAACAAGGAATAAATAACCCGTTTATCTGGGTTTTGCTGTTTTATTTAATAGCTGCATTTAAACTCTTTTTTTGTATCTCTTTATCTATATAATATATATATCATGAGATATATATAGATACAAGTATATAAAGAAAGGAATTTTTGATGGTAGACACTATCTATATAAGACTATGTTACATAGAATCATAGAATC
>VWZL01000847.1:498-108905 GCA_013396915.1 Stercorarius parasiticus
GCTTGCATGGCCCCACAGACCCTGGGGCTCTGGACTTTCCTAGTGCCTTTAGCTTCAAAACCACCATTTCTCACTCGCCCCAGCGCCGGCCTCAAAAAAAGAAAACGTACGGAGATTGCTGCCGCACACAAGGACCCAGGAGGGAAAACTTTGGCTTGTTCTACAGCTCTCTGGGGACGGCTTGCATGGCCCCACAGACCCTGGGCCTCCGGGCTTTCCTGGTGCCTTCAGCCTCAAAACCATCCTTTCTCACTCGCCCAAGCGCCGGCCTCAAAATTTCAGTATATCCAGATATTACTCCCACGCCAAAGGAGGCAGGAGGGAAAACTGTGGCTTGTTCTAAAGCTCTCTGGGAACGGCTTGCATGGCCCCACAGACCCTGGGCCTCCGGGCTTTCCTGGCGCCTTCCGCCTCAAAACCACCCTTTCTCACTCGCCCCAGTGCTGGCCTCAAAAAAAGAAAACGTCCGGAGATTGCTGCCGCACACAAGGACCCAGGAGGGAAAACTTTGGCTTGTTCTACAGCTCACTGGGAACGGCCTGCATGGCCCCACAGATCCTGGGCCTCCGGGCTTTCCTGGTGCCTTCAGCCTCAAAACCACCCTTTCTCACTCACCCCAGTGCTGGCCTCAAAAATTTCCCTCAAAAATTTCCCAGACCCTGGGGCTCTGGGCTTTCCTGATGCCTTCAGCCTCAAAACTGCCCTTTCTCACTTGCCCCAGTGCCGGCCTCCAAAATTTCCCTATATCCAGACATTACACCCACGCCCAAGGAGGCAGGAGGGAAAACTGTGGCTTGTTCTACAGCTCTCTGGGAAACGCTTGCATGGCCCCACCGACCCTGGGGCTCCGGGCTTTCCTGCACCTTTAGCCTCAAAACCACTCTTTCTGTCTCGCCTGATGCCTGGCCCCCAAAATTTTCATATATCCAAAGACTGGTCCACACCAAAAGTGTCAGGAGGGAAAAATGTGTGACAGAAGAAGCAGAACTTTTCCCTCATGCCGCCTCCATTGTGAGAGAAATCCTCAGAGTTTTGGTGGTTTTGAGCCCAGCTGTGGAGAGAATGTTGGAACAAAGGTAACTGGGGCAGTGAAAGCAATCCTTGGACGCGCTTAGAACCTGGTCCACTTCTCCATCCTGCCACTGTCCGTGTGGGAGCAATCTCCATATGTTTGCTAGTTTTGAGCGCGGCTCTGGGGCGAGTGTTAGTACAGAGGTTACTGGGGCAGTGAAAGCAGTTCCCAGAGACAGAGACAACAAGCAACACTTTTCCCTCCTGGCACTTGCCATATGCGAGAAATCCCGAGATTCGCTGTTTTTGAGTCAGGTCTTGGGAGAGAGTAGTCCTTAGGTTAATGGGGCAGTGAGAGCAGTTCCCAGAGACAGTGAAAACAAACAAAACTTTTCCCTCCTGGCACTTACCATGTGGGAGCAATCTCGCTATGTTTGCTTGTTTTCAGCGTAACTCTGGATAGAGTGTTAGCGCAGAGGTTACTGCGGTAAGTAACCAGCAGTCTGTACTACTGGTAAGTAGTACTGCTGTACTGCAGTCTGTACTGGGGTAAGTAAAAGCAGTTCCCGGAGACAGTGGGAACAACTCCAACTTTTCCCTCTTAGCACTTTCCGTGTGGGAGCAATCTCCATATGTTTGCTTGTTTTGTGCCCAGCTATGGAGAGAATGTTGGAAGAGAGGTTACTGGGTCAGTGAAAGCAATTCCCGGAGACAGTGAGAACAAGGTTGACTTTTCCATCCTGGCACTTTCTGTGTGGGAGCAATCTCTGTATGTTTCCCAGAGACAGTGAGAACAAGCCTCACTTTTCACTCCTGGCACTTGCCATGTGGGAATAATTTCCATATGTTTGCTGGTTTCGAGCGTGGTTCTGGGGAGAGTGTTAGTACAGAGGTTACTGGGGCAGTGAAAGCAGATCCTAGAGACAGTGAGAAGAAGCCACACTTTTTACTCCTGGCACTTCCCACATGGGAGTAATTTCCATGTGTTCGCTGGTTTTAATCGCAGCTCTGGAGAGGGTGTTAGCGCAGAGGTAACTGTGGCAGTGAGAGCAGTTCCCAGAGACAGTGAAAACAGGTAACAGTTTTCCCTCCTGGCACTTTCCATGTGGGAGTAATTTCCATATGTTTGGTGGTTTTGAGCACCGCTCTGGGGAGAGTATTAGTACAGACATTACTGGGGCAGTGAAAGCAGTTCCTAGAGACAGTGAGAACAAGTCACACTTTTCCCTCCTGGCACTTACCGTGTGGGAGCAATCTCGCTATGCTTGCTTGTTTTCAGTGCAGCTCTGGAGAGGGTGTTAGCGCAGAGGTTACTGGGGCAGTGAAAGCAGTTCCTAGAGACAGTGAGAACAAACCACTGCACAGGGAAAACTGTGGCTCTTTCTAAAGCTCTCTGGGACCACTTGCGTGGCCCCACAGACCTTGGGACTCCGGACTTTCCTGGCGCTTTCAGCCTCAAAAACCACCCTTTCTCACTCGCCCCAGGGCCGGCCTCAAAAATTTGCATATATCTGGAGATTGCTCCCACGCCCAAGGTGTCAGGAGGGAAAACTGTGGCTCTTTCTAAAGCTCTCTGGGAAACGCTTGCATTGCCCCAAAAACCTCGGGGTCTGGGCTTTCCTGGTGCATTCAGCCTCAAAAGCACCCTTTCTCAATTGCCCCAAAGTGATGTATCCAAATATATGGATATATCCATATATCCAAAGACTGCTCCACACCCAAGGTGTCAGGAAGGAAAAATGTGTGACAGAAGAAGCACAACTTTTCCCTCATGCCTCCTTCATTGTTAGAGAAATCCTCAGATTTTTGGTGGTTTTGAGCCGAGCTGTGGAGAGAGTGTTAGCACAGAGGTAACTGGGACAGTGAAAGCAGTTCGCAGAGACAGTGAGAACAAGCCCCACTTTTCCCTCCAGGCACTTTCCACGTGGCAGCTATCTGCATATGTTTGCTGGTTTTCAGCCCAGCTATGGAGAGAATGTTGGAGCAGAGTTTACTGGGGTAGTGAAAGCAGATCCTAGAGACAGTGAGAAGAAGCTACACTTTTCCCTCCTAGCACTTGCCATGTCGGAGCAATCTTTATATGTTTGCTGGTTTTGAGTACAGTTCTTTAAGGAGTGTGAGCACAGAGGTCACTGGGGCAGTGAAAGCGGTTCCCAAGTACAGTGAGATCAAGCCCAACTTTTCCCTCCAGGCACTTTCCACGTGAGAGGAATCGCTATATGGTTGCTGGTTTTGACCCCAGCTCTGCAGAGAGTGTTAGCACAGAGGTAACTGGGGCAGTGAAAGCAGTTCCCAAGGACAGTGACATCAAGCTGTACTTTTCTGTCCTGGCACAGTTTGCACCTTTAGGGATAGGAATCCCTACAAGCCGAAATCCTTGATTCACCGTCCTCGGGAGAGCTGCACAAATCCAACATTCACTTACATTCAAATTACCTATAAAAGATTTTATCAAAGACACATGCATATTATTTTCCCACAAATTTCCTGACTTGGTTAGGCTAACATCCTTGGCTTTCTGAACCAACTGTTTTATCCCAGTTACAATCCTAAATTTATAAGTAAAGCTACTGTGCAATAGATTGAATCCATGACAGCACCAATCTCTGTAACCATAAATTCCCCACATCTGATGATCATAGCACCATGTCCCAATTCCCCATGTTGATTTCTGAATCTGAAATTGATATGAAGGTACAGTTGTTGGAAAGCTGTAGGAGCCCCACTGTTTAGAGTAGTCATGGCCGTTTCTCCAAGTATCCCATCAATCGTCAATTCCAAGTCTAACATTGTCACAGAATTAGAGAAAATTTTGAGAAGGATAAATAGAGTCTCTTTGCTGGGTCTTCGGACTAGTAGGCGAAAAAATGACTTGACCAGCTTTTGTGTGATAGCCTGTAATTTGACTCTTAAACTGGCAAGAGCGATCGCTGTATATAATAACATTTCTATTGGTACTGGCATCTCTATACCGCAATGCAAGCTTTGTCCACAAGGTGTCAGCCCAGGATAAAATTTCAACAAATGCAATCAGAAATAATACTTTTTACAAGAGTTCATTATGCTTCAGATTCTTTGTGGGCATGGGAATGGTGGATCCAAGTCTCTTTCCCAGCAACCTTAATAGCATAAAAAGAAGTTAGTAAAACAGTATAAGGTCCTTCTCATTTCTGTTCAAACCTATTTTTCCTTTTAAAACTTTTGATATACACTTTATCTCCCAGTTGTATATCATGGACTTGAGTCTCAGGACTTACTCCTTGGTACCAATAAGCACGATTTCACGTTTGAAAAAAGGAATTTTGCAGATACAAAAGATATTGTGTGACCTGTTCATCTCCATCCAAGAGGATAGTTTTTGCTAGCATGTATGTCCCTGGTATGGCAAATATTCGTCCAAACAAAATCTGTGCTGGAGAAACCCCAACTGGTTGCCTCGGGGTATTTCTAATGTCCCACAAAACTAAATTTAGAGCATCGGGCCACTTCAATCCTGCCTGTTTACAAACTTTAACCAGTTTTTCCTTTAAAGTTCTGTTCATTTGCTCTACTTGACCTGATGATTCTGGATGGTGTGGGGTATGAAAACGACTGGAAATTCCTAAGGAGTTACAGATTTGCATTAATATTGCGGCTGTGAAATGGCTTCCTTGATCTGAATCAATAACTTCAGGGACTCCATATCTTGGAGTTATTTCTTTTAATAGGATTTTTACTACTGCTTTTGAATCACTTTTCCTAGTAGGAAAATCTTATTCCTATCCTGATAATTGGTCTGCTATCACTAACATATAAGAGTACCCCATTGTTTTTGGCATTTCTGCATAATCAATTCAGAGTTTTTGAAAAGGGAAAGTTGCAGGAGGCCTTTTCCCACTGGGGGGTTTAACTCAGACAGAAGCGTACTCTTTACGAAGCTTACATCCTTCACAAATTCTTCTGGCTGCTGCGTAAATTCCCAGGGCAGCCCAAAGTCTTTGAATTCAGAGTGCTAAACTTTGTGACCCTCTGTGAGTCTTCTCATGATGCCTTCGCGTAATCGGTAATAAATACCTTTTTGGAAGAAGAGGTTTGTGGTTTAATATCCACTGCCCACCTCGTTGTTGAGCTCCGAGTCGAGTCCATTGTTTTTTTAACTCATCTGGGAGGTCCTTGTACAGCTTACCCATCTCTGGAAGTTCCAACGTTTCACCACGTTGCATCAAAGACATAATAGATGCAATTTGTCAAGCCACTGCCTTAGCCACTTGATCTGCTAAGGAATTCCCTTTAGAGATCATATCTTGCCTCTGAGTGTGTGCCTTTATATAGATGACAGAAATTTCAGAAGGTGATTGTATTGCCTCTAGTTATTCTTTAATCTGTTTTCCATGTGTGACAGTTTTTCCCGCTGAAGTTAGGAAACCCTTCTCTTTCCATAGGGTCCCTGTCACATGAGACACACCGAAAGCATATTTAGAGTCAGTATAAATGTTAACTCTTGCCCTGACAGCATAGTTAGTCACTTCTGTAACGGCAACTATTTCTGCTCCTTGTGCACCCAAAGGTGCAGGCAAAGGTCCCGCCAACAGTACCTGTGTTTCTGTAGTTACGGCGAATCCGGTGCACCTTTGACCTTCTTCATAATTCGAGGAACCATCCGTAAAAAGATTCAAATTGGGGTTATCCAAAGGTTGGTCTCTCAAATCGTCTTGCAGTTTGCTGGTTTCACTTACGAGTTGATCACAATTACGGTTATCTTTTTCTCCATCAGAAGGTAAAGGCATCAAGAGTAGCTGGATTCAAAGTATTGCACTTTCCAGTTTCAAATTATCATCTAATAGCAAAATTATTTCATACTTGTGTGCCCTTTGGGGGGACAGGGCTTTTTCTGCATATTGTTTTAATAATATTTCTACTTCATGGGATACGCATACAGTTAGTGGGTGTCCTAGAACAATCGTCCTAGTTTTTTCTACCATCTCAGCTGCAGCTGCTATTGCTCTTACACAAAAAGGGGTACCTTTTGCTACCGAATCCAAGGCAGAAGAAAAATAAGCAACAGGTCTTTCATGTGGTCCCAGAACTTGTACTAATACTCCCTTTGCAGTTCCTTTACTTTCACCACAATATAATTTAAATGGTTTTGAATAGTCAGGAAGCCCTAACTCCGGGGCAGACGAAAGTGCTGTTTTTGAAGTATGAAAAGCTTTTTCTCTTTCAGGCCCCCAGGTAATTGGTTCTATTTCTTCACTCCGGGTAGCTTCGTGCAAAGGTTTAGCTATTTTGCTAAATCCAGGGATCCAAGGACAACAAAATCCTACTTGTCCTAAAAATCCCCATTAACTTTTTTAGTCACTGGTCTAGGTATCTCCTGAATTGCTTTAACTCTTTCAGGGTCTACTTCCCTTTTTCACAGTTTTAATATAAATCCAAGGTACTTTACCTGCCGTTTACAAAATTGTGATTTGGATGGAGATGCACAATATCCTTTTTTTACAAGTAGAATACACAAATATTCAGTGTCTCTTATACAATCATCTTTGGATTTACTTGCTAATAACAGATCATCAACATATTGCACCAAAACAGACTTGCTTGCAAAAACCAAATCTTATAGATAATTTCTTAAAATCTGAGAGAAAATTGTGGGGGAGCTAGTAAATCCCTGTGGTAATCTTGTCCAAGTTAACTGCTTCCCTTGCCAGGTAAAGGCAAAAATTAATTTACTTTCTTCTGCTATTGGAATACTGAAAAAGGCTCCCATAAGGTCGAGCACTGTAAAGTATTGTGCCCAAATTGGTATCTGTGTTAAAATTAGACTAGGATCAGGTACCACAGGATGAGGAGTGATAACATGTTCATTCACAGCTCGTAAATCTTGAACAAATCTATATTCCGGATCTCCATTCTGATCTAATCTGTGTTTACTTACAGGTAAAATAGAGGTATTATAAGGGCTACGACATTCTTTCAGAACTCCTTTCTCTAGAAAATGCACAATTTATTTCTCAGTACTAGGGATAGCTTCATTTACAATTGGATACTGTCGGATTGAAGGAGAAGTCCCTCCTTTTGTGTTAATTACTACTGGTTCAGCCGATTTTAGCAATCCTACTTCATCTGCTGATGTGCTCCATAATTCTCTGGGAAATGCAGCCAATTCAAGTGGTATGTTATCTAAATTGTTTTGTTCCAGATTATGCAATTGAACTACTTCAGAATTCATTACTATCACTTGAATGCTGGTTGGAGTCAAGGCAATAAGCATACCAAGTTCCTGCAACAAATTTCATCCCAAAAGGGAAACAGAAGAATCAGGGGGAATTATGAATCTACTCCATACTAATTTTTCATTTAAAATCACAGGTGAAGGGGTAGATAGAAACTTTATTTCTTCCCCCAACACTCCCCTTACTTTAACAATGTCATCTGAAACCTGGGGAATTTGGAGAATGACAGAGTAGCTCCCG
Source organism: Stercorarius parasiticus (assembly GCA_013396915.1). NCBI lineage: Eukaryota > Metazoa > Chordata > Aves > Charadriiformes > Stercorariidae > Stercorarius > Stercorarius parasiticus. Next base: position 7,962 of record VWZL01000847.1, read on the forward strand.
TGTCTACTAAGAAATTAACATGAATACCGTTTACCTTTGCAGAAACCTGACCGTGCTCATCTACCTTGATTCCAACAGATCCCATTGTACTTTTAGTTCTCAGAGAAGTTGAGCATCATCTTTCACTGTGAATGAGGTCGAGCAGGTCTGGCAGGTGGAGGTCCTCCACGTCCTGATACAGGTCTCAGTGGGCAATCTCTTTGTAGGTGACCTAAATTTCCACAATAAAAACATTCTAGGGAGTTAACATATTGAGAAATAGGAGGGGCTCTACCCCTCAGTCCTCTCCCTCTAACCCGTCCCCTGGGGAATCCCTGACTTCTTCCCCTGGGGTTATATGTTTGAGCAATTGCCGCAGCCAACAGTACAATTTCTCTTTCTTTCTCCTTTTGGTCCCATTTTCTTTCAAGTTTTAACCTTTCTTCTCCTTGTCTGTGCTTCTCTTCATCTCTTCCGTCACAAACAAAGGCTGCAACGCTTCGAATTTTGGTTAATGTTTCACCCTGCCAACCGCGCATATGCTTCTTAAAATACTTGTTTATATCCAGAGCAGATTGATGTACAAAAACACTAATAGCAAATGGTTCTTGAAAATTGTCATGATTCATGCCCCCATATTTTAATAAAGTAGCTTTCAATCCAATTGGCCCCAATAATCACTCGGATGTTCATCAGGTTTTTGTGTACATTCTAAGACTTTTGACCAATTAGTTACTTTTTCACCTGCTTGTCGCACTGCTTCTATTAACTGCTGGATAGCAGCCCAATGAGCTCTTGTCCCTTCAATAGTTGTTAAATTCCACTCAGGATCTTGTTTGGGCCAGGGATTTAACCCTTGACCTCTCTGGGCAATTTCTCTGTCTTTTTGGAGAATTTTTTCTCTCTCTTCTACTTGAAATAATTCTCGTGGCAGAGTTCGCATGTGTCCTGGTTCCAGCGTGGATAGGGTTAATTCTGCCCAGGCTCCGGCAGGGACACGGGTATTCCATCCCATATGAGCCATGCCCACACTGAGCTGCTGGGGGAGGGGGCAGGAAGTTGCGCTTGGGCGGGCTGGGTTATCCTGGGTCTGGTAGGTGAGCAGCAGTGAGCGGCAGTTCCATAATCGTGTTTGTATATTCCTCTATCCATGTTATTGTTGTTATTTTCTTGTTACCTTTGCTGTTCTGTTAAATTGCCTTTGTCTCAACCCACGAGTTTTGCCTTTTTCTTACAATGCTTTCCCATATTGAGAAGGCTCGAGAGAGCGACACGTGGTTCTTTGTTGCCATCTGAGGCCAAAACACTACAGCATGTCATTCCAATTGGGGGTATAATCAGTAACAATTCCTGATAATAACTGAGCACATTTCTCAGAATCATCCTATCGCCAAGGCATTTTAGACTGCCAGGCTACTAAATTCCCTTGTTTCCAAGGCTCATGTTTCATAACTGCAGTAACCACAGGGACTTCAGCAGGTGCACCAGGACCTGCCCTTGGATTTGGGATGTATTCCAAACGCATAGGGTACATCCCAGCACTTCTGGGAGGCATATCAGTTTCCCTGAATTTGGGGACCAAGGGGACAAAATTTCCCTCGGTTTTTGAAAGGGAGGCCTTCCTCCTTTGTTGAGCCCAATTATACCAAATATACCAATACCAATTATACCAAATATACCAGTCCTGACTTCCCGAATCTTCTAAAATTATCCTCAAAAACTTAAACATATGGGATTCAAAAGTTCCTTTAGGAGGCCATAAATCCATTGGTCCCCCTCCTCGAGCTCTCGTCAGGAATGGCCATTCCTCCTGGCACAATGTTATCAATTTTCACTCCCGTAATGCCTGTGCCAAGGGTATCTTTTTCCAATTCTCTAAAACCTCAGCAAAGGCAGTCCCCCTTTCAAAGCTGAGCGTTGACCCCATCTTTACTTCTATACTATATTATAAATTGCAAGTTTAAACAAAAGAGTATCCCAGTATAATTCTGTCTGGAATTACCCATACCCAAGCCTCTTAGGTGAACTCACCTGATTTGCCGGCAATTCGAGTGTTGGGAACAGGTCTGTCCAGAGGAATATCTGGCTCATCCTCTCTTGTGTCCTAGAGTCCCATCTGGGTTGCCAAAATCTGTTAATTTCACTACTCGGTGGGTACCTCTAGGTTTTCTTTATTAACAACTCACAGTTGGGCCACTCACTGGGGTGATGGTGATGGCCCAACTCTGAGTTGTCAGTAAGCAAACCTAGAGGTACCCACCAAGTAGTGAAATTCTTTAACAGTTGTGTAAATTCCAGTCCTGCATCACTTGCCTTTTTTGCCTTATTTTCTTCAGTAAATACTGCTCCATTCTTTTTTCCTACTCAAACCTCAGGTAGCTAAACAGAACTGGTTGCTGCTACATTAAGTTAGTGTTTAAAGAATGCCCTACTATAGGAATAATCTACAATCCTGTGTTAATAAATGAGTAGGACAAAAAAGAATTGTGGCAACTTTTTTAGACATCCCTAATTGCCCAATAAGGCATTAGATCAAATGTATATCAAATGGGTACGTGTCACTTTTTGCTCCTTTTGCTTGGGAGGAGTTTGTACGGCAATGAAAATTAGAGTAGATGTGGTTTCATCTTTCCACATAGACAGAGTCCACTGGAGCAAGTTAGAAGCACCGTCACTTATGTTTGAGCGTCCTTAATTTAGCTTAGTCTAACAGAAACATTTTATCCCTGTTTGTGTGGTCATGGCAGCATAGGGTGGGACAACTGTGGCTGGGATCAAGCTCAACTATTATAAATGCTAAGTATGTAAATAGACCATACTTTTGACTATAAATGGGAAGCTGAAAGGATGCCTATGAGGTTTGGGCTCAGAACAGTGTCTGGGCAGAAAGCCAGGCTTAAGCTTTAAGCTCTATCTTAATCTTCCTGGGTAAAACAGTGCTCTCTTTGGGTTTCTTTTCCCTGACTGTTTATGTAAGAAATAATCAGATTTTGTTTCTTTTAAAAGAGTATTATGAAAATAAGATCACTGCATTATTCAAAGGACTTTGGTTATCAGATACAATAGATGGACTTCATAGGTTTGAAATGGTTATCCTCAGGGATCAACCTAAGGGAGATAAAATAGATAGCATATTATTTAGCACATGAGAAAACACAGCTGTATCTTACAGATGTTCCTGGAGTACAAGGTATGGTTGGGTGAAACAGGGATCACATAATAGAAAGAAGAGATTCTAGCTTTCCTCATCTCTGGGATCAGATTCAATTTGAATTAATCCTTCATGCAAGTATATATTGCATGGTGATACTGTTGACTCATGAGTTAATGAATCATTTTTCAGCCACTGTTTTTGTAACACTAGGCAAGTGAATATCTGTGGGGTTTTTTAAAACCTACTTCTGTCTTTTTTGTTGTCAATGAACCAGCATTCTTTTTCTCCTGTATAAGTTTTGAGAAGTACCTTAACTTTTTGTTAGTGAGTACTGATTGGCATAATGGGATGCCAGAGAGAGAACTGTCTTCGTGTCTGAGTGATTTCAGGCATGAAACAAATGTTGTTCAAGGAATAGTTATGCCAGACACAAACCATAAAACATGACTTGGTAAGTGGGCAAACTGGCTGGATCTAATAACGTACAGCTTGTAGAACTGCAGTCCATGCTGTGAGCATATGTGAACAAGCATAGCACCCAGCGGTCACGGCTTCAGTGTGGTGTACACCAGGAATATTATTCCTGGAATAAGTGACTGAAGTTCTTAGAAATCTGTGGTTCTGGACATACTTTTCCCCTGTGCTACACATAATGTGATATCCTACATCTGGCAGTAGACAGGTCACTGCTTGAATTTTGTGTCCCAAAACACAAAGATCTGGGAAAGAAGAGATGACGACTGCTTCAGAAACCTCTGTAGGAAAACATATTTCCAGAAAAACATAAACAAAATAAAAACAAATTTTGCAGACATCTAAGAAGCATTTGGTACAATGAAAGGAAAAAAACCCAAATCTTCAACAGCTGATAAATTTGTCATAAGTCAATGATCTCTTGTTGCAAAAACAAGGGTGAGACTAAGCCAACAGTGGCTTGTTTTTGATATGTCTAAGATTGACCTTGCATTGAAGGGTCAGTAGCTGCACATATAAAGGCTTATGTTCTCTGGGATAGAACCCTGGCAACCTTATTTACAGTGATTAAAGCAGCAAGTGTCAACAGGCACTAGGGAAGTCATGACCAAATCATTTAGAGTGATCAGAAGAACTAACTCTGAAGAAGTTTCTGCTGTTTTGGAAAGGATAAGGAAACCTTATTAGACTAGAGAGAGAATAATGTATTTTCCATCTTTAATTTGTGGTACCTCCAGTAAAATAGTAAATTAAAAACCACTAGTGGAACAGAATAAATGTATAAATAGTGGACACCATTTTCATTCTAAAAATTGAAAATAGACAATAAAGTTAATATAAATTGCTCTGTGGCTTCCACCTACCCTGTTGCCAGTGAAGAATGAATTTACTTTATAAATAGACACCATGAGGTGTCTTGCTATAAATCTCAACCAAGGGGATGTTTAGCGCTTACTTCCCAAGTGCTAGGAAATGAAAGCATTTAGCTACTGAGTCTTACTCTTCCTTTCCAATTGTTTGACAAATTACTTTTTCAGCTGAGATATACAGTGAGACTCTCTGCCATCCTGCTCTGTGACCCGAAGTAGAGCAGGCATCCCCAAAATGGATAGTTTGTTTCTTGCTGGTGCTTCATTTCTCCTCTACCAAACACATTTAATACAGACTAGCTGCTTTTATGCTAAACTCTTGTTTTATTATTACCTTGTTTTCCCAACTCGCATTTCTTTATTTAAGCCCATCTGCCTGCCTGTCAAGGCAATTGCAAATACACTGAAGCTGGGACTGGTCTGCCTGTACTGATCTGCCTAGTGCCTAGGACGTTCCACTGTCTGAATGAAAAATCACTGGACATATTTTGTGGCTTAGGGACATGTTGTAAATTGCTATTAAGTTGGAATTTTTTTTTTCTGTCATGTTTGTAACTCTTACCTATTCTATTAGCTTTGGCCTCAAACCAGACTTATTTTGATGTAGCTTTATTTCGTTTACATTTAGGCAAATTTAACTGAGGTAAATGTAAATGAAAGGACATTCTTGATTCTGGTGTCAGTGGGTTGCTTGGGAGAGAAGGGAGCGTATGATGCTCTTGCAGCTGGTTGTAGCATGCTCCTATGAGGCAGAATGCGGAGATGAGCTGAACACAATTCTTGGGCTCTCACATTAAAATTCCTTCATCTACTTGAAGTGAGGGAGTAGAAATGAGTACTCTGTCTTCTGGAGTTTTCCTGTCTGGATAGAGCTAAACTCCCTGTGCCAGATACAACTGATCCCTTAAGGTTCATAAAAATCTTAGGAGCATTTCTTCTTTTTCCCTTTGGAAAGACCATGCAGAAACTGGCAAGCATTTAAAAAATATGCTGTTGGAAGATGTCCCAGGTATGTTCATAAAATCTTAACTCCTCCTCTATCCAAAGTATTGTGGTTGTAAAGCATACTGTGCTAATTCTACACACAGTAGTATTTTCAGGAATATAATATCTAAAATCATTGCCAAAAGGTGCCACCTCTTTTCAGTTTAATTTTCACAGATGAACTTTTGGGGCAATTGACCTTGAAGAAACGGGCTTTTAGTGAACGATGTCCAGTTGGTGGCAGAAGACTCTGAAACAGAGTTGTGATTATTCCTTTAAAAAGATATACCAATTTATTTATTTTTGTTTTTTAGGGAAAATGCAGAAGAAGCTGTTTGCTCATTTATTTATTATGTCTACTAAGAAAGAAGCTGCAATTCAAGCACTACTTTATGATAACTGTTGTTGAAGTCCAGGAAACAGATGCTTTTATGTAGATGAAGAGAGGAAAAGCCTCAGAGAGGAAATATCTCGACTTTGGTATTTCAAATTGCCACTGAGGAGAATACATTCCAGGAGTAAATAAATACAGCACAGTCTTTTTTGAAGAGTCTAATTTAGTCACGTAAGTTCAATAGTATAAATGTTCAGCGTAGATTGCAACGATACCAAAGATGATGATATTTTGGTCTGGAGTCCTTTATTACAAAACTTAATTCAAACTCTTTTAGCAAACCTCCCTTTTGAAATACATGGTAAGATAATTTTTTTCATTATGAGAAACTAGATTAATCTCTTACCAAATCCAACCTCCTATTGCAATTCATATGTTTTTTAAAGGATTCAGTACAGGTAACAGTGTAGACAGCAGTCAGGTTTTTATTTCTGGCAGCACTGCTGATTTTTTTTTTAATCTCAATCATTTGACTTCGCAATCTTTGTTAGACTTATACATTTGAATAATAAACCCACTGAATCTTCTATGATTTTCTACTGTGCCTCTCCTAATGGCATCTCCATGACTGGATAGAGGCTTCTGGGTATTCATATAGCTAATAATAGCATTAGTCCGTTCAGAACTTCTATTCCAATTTTAGGTGAGTGTTTTATTTTAGTTATTTCCGCAGTTGAATATTCTGTAAGCCTGTTTAGGGAAAGAGGGGGGTGGAGGTATCAATGACACTATTAGTTGGGATAAAGACAGGGCTAGATAAATGCTTCCCAGCTGGCAGTTTATTGTATTCACACAGTCACAATCTGACATTAAGTAAGTTTCAACGTGATCAAGCAATTGAAGTGTGTGGAAGAAATAAAGAGCTGCATTTTATATTCAATAGTTACTACAAATACTTAATAGCTGTAAGAGGAGATTTCATACGTTGCATGATTCTTAAAAAAATGGACATAAAATTAAGTATTTGGTAAGAAACGAGAATGTTAGTGCATGGTAAGTCCAGGAAACAAGATGTTTTTCTTGATGTGGAGGCAGTGAAAAAAGGGATGAAAAAAGAGGCTTCAAAAGATCTTTACTGGCTCTAAGGCCAAAACTAGGAACAGCAACTATGAGAAAGATATGCCAAGGCCCTTGTGTTGGCATCTCTACTTGGCAATGTGATACTTAAGATGAAATAACTCAAAATTCATTGCATGTTGGGAACAATTTACTCATGCTCATTAACTAATTGATTTATAGGTTTCCAACCTCTCTGCTTTCAAGCAAGTTTATATAAGTCCACTGGCTTGTTCTGGTTTGCAGTCTGTACTGCAAGAATTAATAATAGTAGAATAGCTGACTTATGATAGCAACCTTCCTACATGTTAAAATTTGAAGTTGGATTTGGAAAGTTTTTGTGCTCCATTATTAAAGATTGTGCTGGATTAGTCAGACATAACGCACTTTTAGGGAGCCATGTAAAAAGTAAAACAAGAAAGTGGTTTTTCACCTCAGTGAACACCTTTCTTTGGTGATAGAGGTAAAATTAAGAAAGTCTTTACAATTTTGCTGAGGGCACTAGTGGTGGAATGAGGACTAATTTGGTTAAATTTGGAGATAATGACCTGTAAAAAAATCTAACACTCAGGGCTACTACAAGTAACCACAAAAAGATATTTATCCCCCAAACAAAAAACTGAAAAGTCCTATTATAACTAGGACATCATTCCTATCTCTTGGTTTTAGTTTGTTTTTGCTTTGGCCTCCCATATTTCAACAAGGATGGAGCCCTTACACTCTTGGTTACAGTTCTGAGAAGAGCAACAAGGAAGACCACAGATTTACTGAAGCATTCACGGGAGGAGTGAAAAATAGTCTTAATGTGTGCAAAAACCTTGTGCAAAGAGAAAGGAATTTCAAGACCATGGTGAATTAGACTACTTCTAGTAGAAAGAAATCGCAGCAAGGGAGGTTCGGGTTAGGTGTCTGGGAAAACTTGAAAATAGAAACAACAGTAAAGTAGTAAACTGGTCTAAGGAATTTATAAACTGACATAAAATTCCATGCTGCTTTTCTCCAAATGTGTGTGAGAACTTCAAGTTCAAAAAATCTACTCTTAATATATGCCTTTCCATTGCTACTGATGTGCAATTGCTAGCTACTCTCCTCTGTTTTCTAAATAGGGATAACTGACAGCCTTTATTGCCCTACTGATTCCTTTCTATCTTTGTTTTCTATTTCTTTCCCAAGAAATAGAGGGAATGCTTCCTCCAAAGAAGGACATGTCTGCTTTCCTCTATGCTATATCCTCCCCACCTCACATGTCTGTTCCTCTGTGGTAACACCTGCAATTTTTATAAACTCGTGAAAATAATTTCTGACATGCAGTGAAATCCCATCCACCACACATGCATATTTTTCAAATATAAGGGCCGCTAAATTTACAGTATTACAGAACTGGGCATAAATATATATATATATATATATGTAATTGCTTTAGGGAATTTTCCCTTGCAAGCACTGCCTATTAAGGGTCCCTTGCACTTTTTGTCAGCCAAGGAGCCAGCAGTACTTTTTCCTGAATGCTTTTCCCCCCAGCTCCTGCCACCTGTATCATTTATCTATCTCCAGACCCAAAAGAATTACACCTCCGTCTTTTCTCATCACCAAATTCCCTCTAATCTTATCTTTTTGTCTATCTGTGCTTCTGCTGCAGCAGGACCATATCTGGCAGGAATAACCTGCTCCAGTCCCTAATGGCAGCCACAATCTGTGGATTGTAGCTTAGATATGTGCAATAGCAACTGCCTAGTTTTGTAAAAGTTTGAAATAAAGGCATTTATCACATCTTTGCAAGAGCTCATTCTGCCTATATCTATGGCAGTTGCAGTTTTATCTTTCTTTCTACTGCCTCAGGAAATCTTTCTCATCTTTGCCCTGCATCACCTCTATCTTCAGATATGAGTTGTAGTACAGTAATAGAGATGTTAGGGTGCCAAAAATCTGATATGTCTGTGAGGCACAGTACTGTACAAAGCAGAGATGTCAGCTTGGATTTTAGAAGCTAAATAAACATGTAAACACGGTATATTATTGGGTTCATTAGCCCTGTTTTTGATGGCTAACAACAGGCATTAACTTGGAAATCCCAGCATGGTGTCATGTTCTGTGAGGCAGACATGTTTTTTAAGGCACTTAACAGCTTTGCAGTGGTTTTGCTGCAAAGAGGAGGGGTTGCACAACAACAAGTAATTGGGATATTTTGCTTCACTTAAAAATACTTTTTCATAATGGGTATTATTTGGCAGATCATTTTGTATAATAAAGAGGCTATTGTGAATGCCAAGCATTGGAACAGGCTGCCCAGGGAAGTGGTTTGAGGCACCAACCCTGGAGGTATTTAAAAGATGTGTAGACATGGCACTTATAGACATGGTTTAGTGGTGGGCTTGGTAGTGTTAGGTTAATGGTTGGACCTGATGATCTTAAGGTTCTTTTCCAATCTAAATGATTCTGCGATTCTGTATGTGACTCCAAAATTGTTGAGTAGAATCATGCTTAATAGTGTTAAATTCATGCTATTTTCTGCAGAAGAAGGAGTGGCTGAGAATTTTTGTTACCTCAAGCAATATATTTTTACTAGTTTCTGAGGGCCAATGTGTCTACGTGGTTTAGTGGTATCTGCAAAAGAGTATAAACTCCAGTTGAAGGCAAAATTGAATCATGTTCTCCCCAAATCTCTGCTGTCTCATCAGTTGATGGAAGGAAGTCTTTACAGAAGTGTCAGCATCAAATTGTAATGACACAAATGGGGCCTAATGCTTCGGTCAAGTCCAAGGGCATGGGATGGGATTGTCCACATCCATTTTACATGTCTACAATTAAATCATTTCGCCAGTAACTGTAAAATTGTAGTCACTATCTCACTGAAATGTGAGAACACTCAATGGCAAATTTATTTAGGAAAGAGGTTAAGTGTTGCTATTATTGTACAAAATTATACAACATCAATAACAATGCTTTAGCACTGTAAAAATACAGTCACAATGCCTCCATGAGGACATGATAACTATCATGACAGAGATCTATTTGTATACTACAGACCTTTTTCATATGTGTTTTCAGGTTGTTTGGATGTAAAAGGGGAAAGAAAATGATTACTTTACCTTTACTTTGTTAATAACAAGATGTAAAATTCCATTTAAAAGAAATCTCTTAAATGCTTTTAAAAAACTATCTGATGACTTAACTCTTCCTACGGAAGTCTGTTACTTATTGACTTAACAGGAACAAAGCTTAACTAAATACATAAGTATATTTGACAGTTGCCTCACACAAATTGTCTGTGCGATTAATACCATACAACAGCTTACATAAATCCATATCAATAAAGTCTGCAAACATCCTGAAGGATATTAAAATCCTACTGAACCTCTACAGTAATAAAAGCAACAATTTAGTTGAGTTTCCACCCTTCATGGTCAGGCCCTGAATTCTTACAAAGAGTGTCTTAATAGCTTATTTTTCACTACCAGGAGACTCTTCAAGTCCAGAATCAGTGCTGGAGCTAGAGCACTGTTACCACATTTAAAACTCTGGCCATTTCTTTTTTCCCAGCATCAAGTAATATCTACTGATTTCTGACGTAAATATTTTTCTTTTGTAAATAACATTCAGGTTGCCTCTTAACATTACAGTTGCCATCAGCTAACTGACTTTGAAAGTCTTCATCTAGTTGAGAAGCCCCTGCTGCACGTGCAGCAGCATCAAGTCAATAATAATTCTGCTGTTCCTTGTTGTTTCCTCATGTATGCTGTGCATAGAACTACAGCTTTTCTTCCTCTGTATCTTTTCCTCTGTGGATTTTCCTCAGTACCTGTAGAATATGTCCTTATTTTTTTACCTTTTTCATTGACTATAAGATTCTCCACACATCTCAAAAAGACTCAAGATAGATGAAAGACCTTGTCTGTTTGCTCAGTTTCTAAAGTGTTACTGTTTTCCTTAAAATACTTTCTGTATGAATATTTGCATTTCACAAATGAATCTATTTCTCTTCAGTTCAAATGTAGTTATCATTTGACAAATACAGCAAAATTCAAGTTGTCTATAAATCTGAGGAAACATGACTTTTTTTGTTGGTGTTTTTTTGTTTGTTTTTGGTGGTTTTTTTTAAGACCAAAAGGGTTCACAGGTATGAAGAGTAGCATTTCCTTAGTGTAGGAATACTGTTGGATACGATTTGTTGCAACACAAGTGGTCTGAGAGAAAGGTGAGAACCACAATTACTGCCTTAATCATTTTATTGTGAAACAAACATGATTTGGGATTCTTGACACGGACTTTACCCAGATCCTAAATGCAGTCTGAAAACCTGTTTTTACTACATTACAATGACCATAAAATGTTCTTTCATACAGAATAAGGCCCAGAAGGACTGCATTGACATTCTGACACTTCAGCTGTATAGCCACTGGGCCCACCAAGAGTGGTAAATTGTAGTTCAATGAGCTGTACATTTGCTTTTCTTGGTTTTCCATTTGGGCTGTATTTCTGTGGAAGAAAGAGGTTATGCAGACTTTTCTGGAGGAAAAGGGAGGTCACTGTTTTGTCTTGGAAGGCTGTGCTGTGGGAGAGAGGGTTCACAAGCGTGCATGACAGAGTGCTCAAGATTTACAGGAGGGAGCTCCAGTCCCCTACTTATTTGGAAGAACTGGCAATCTGCTGTGAAGAGAACAGAAACAAGATCTTGTGAGTATTTATTTAGTAACTTTACAGATATTGTTTCATGTTCATTTATTACATAGCACAGATAAAATGGCAATGATATGAAGTCTATAGTTACATGGGGAAAAAATAAAATATGAAGGCTTAAATGACAATTTAAGATTTACACTGAGGATCACTGACAGGTAGTTAGTCTTTTAGAGAAGAAATCCTATCTAACTCAGCTTAGAGTTTGACTGAAACTCTATTGGGTTAAGCATAAGCATATTCATAGAGTTAATGAGCCATTAAGTTCCACAAAGGTTAACTGCATGTTAATGTATATATGTGGATGGGGGTTTGTTCTGTTCATGGGTCTTTTTTGTGATATCTTTCTGGGAGGTGGGGGTGGGCAGGCAGCAAGAGACCTCTCTACCATGCTCTGATTGCTTTCTGGAGGGCCTTGGAAGGCTCTGTCTGAGAGACGTTTGAGTAAGCGAGAACCGAGCCCCTTCATGATTTTGACTTAGTGCCAGCAAGGGTGACCACAGCGGTCAGGGAGCCAGGGACTTGGAAGGACTGTGGTGAATTGTGATTAGACAAAGTAACCAGGCCTTTCTGGAAGGGCAGACCTTCATCCTAAAGACCAAAGGAAAGCAGCACAGGGTTTGTTGGTATTCCAAAAGTTGCTGAGTTATTATACGGAGAATGTATCTGGAAGGTCTTTGCTCTGCAAAGAGGCAGTGTGCTGTGTGAAATCTATTTATGACCTCCTTTTATTTCTCTCCTGGCTTGTACTGAATGTGTTCTCCTATGAGAGGTGACCCAAGGAGATAATAAACCTTTCTGATTCTTGTGGTCCCTGTATTTTCTTGGTCTGAGCTTTACAAAACTACTAACAAATAGAAAGAAAATTCAAGATTCTCCCCAAAAGGTGAAAAGAACAATGTCTTATTTTTGTCCATAAACCTCACTTACTTGAAAAATTATACTAAATGTCTATCATTCATTTCTCTGACTTATACTCAGTTTCCCCCACCCTCCCATTAGTAGTGGGCAGGAGATAAGCACAGTGGTGGTGGGGCAAAATCCTTCTCCTCCACTCCCTTTCCCACCTCCTTTGCTTACTCTGGGTCTTCCTATACTCTGGAGACTTTGATGACCTTGGATTGCCTTTTTTTCTCCTCTTTCTAAAATTGAAAAAAAATATGTTTGTCTATAAGCTACTTTGACTCCACCTGGGCCATGCCAACTTCATACTCAGTAACAAAGAACTGTTTCCAAAGCCCTCTCCTTTGGGTGTCCCCTTTTGTCTCAAATTATCTTCGCCCAGGATTTTGTTTTTCTTGCTAGGGCTGAAAAATTTAGCTCCAAATGCCTTCTACCTAGCATTTCTGTGATGGGAATAGGGCTGGCAAATGTATTTTGACTCAATTAAATCAGAACACTGAGACCTTTGGCAAGAAATAGGTAAGGAGTAAGTTTTAGGGCTCACACATCTCTCATTACTGGCACATGATTGTGTATGTGCAAAACAGAAAGGAAATGTAAGCAGAAACAAATAGCAGCTGAACTCTTCTTCGGTATTATAGCAGATTTTTTTCTCAGATTTTAGCAGATTTTAGTCTTGCTGTGAAGTGCTCTGTGAAAGAGATATTTCTAGGTATAGTTATTCTAAAATTAAGAGGCTGATAAAACACTTTGCTTTGAACTATTCAGAATACAGTTCCTTAGCCAAAGCAGGAAGCTTTGGAAAGTGTCCAAACTTCAAACTGACTATGAGACAGGGATGCAGCTACAGCGTCTGTCAGCTTGGTGACTTAAATCCATTAAACATGCTCATACATCTGCTCATTTTAAAAACCCTCCTGCCTTTTTTTTTTTTCAAGAAGGCTTGAAGACTATTAGTAATGGTCAAAACATAGCTTAAGAAACCGATTCGACATCTGTTCAGGCCAGACAGCTGAAAAATGAACAACTGAGATGCCCTTTCTCTTCCTTGAAGAAATTGGTTAAGCAACCCAGATGTAAATGATAAAAGAGTTTAAGAATGAGTATTTATGTCTGGTTGAGATATTATTTTCTGCATAAAATCACCTACATAGATGCTGTGCTGCCGACAGATGACCCATCGCCATATAAAACAGTTGGTCTCAGCTTGCTAAAAGGTGAAGGTTGTAATAAATCACATAAAAAAATTCCACATTGTCCAATTGAAACTATTGAAATACTCCAACATTTCTAAAAACCACACATTTTTATGATGATCCTTTAAAACTCAGAAGATGAACTAGAGTTGGTCAGACATATATTATAGCCGTTCCTTTCTATCAGATGTAGCACACAGCTAAGTGAGTCCAAGTAAATTACTGGAACTAGATGGAAGTTGATAGAGATGACACTGATGACATGCAAATCATACCTGAAATAGAGGTTTCTCCTAAAAGGATGTGAAATCACATTTTGTATCCATTTTTTGGTGGAATTAATTAATGACAAGAAGCCCAATAGTAAAGATTCTACTGCAATAATATGACCTATGCAAGAAAAACCTCATCATTGAAAAAGCCACCAGAGAACTTTTTTGTTTATCTGTTTGGCTTAGAACTGATGTTGTGAAAGGCTTTGTTTCAAAGAAATGCATAAAGTTTAATTTTAGTAAATATCTGCAAACACAATAAATAAGCACTAATTTAACAAGACTAATTAGAGGTCTGGAATTTTAGAAATAGGTGAAACAAATAGGACCTAGTATTAAAAATAGGTGTCTTAAGATATTCTGAATCAAAGTACTTAATAGTAATTTGTAGTGAGTGAATTTCAGAAAATCTTCATTATTAACAACTGTTTTATAATTGCCTGATCAGATATTAATATTGTATTAATAATTATTAATAATTGGGGGAATTATTAATCCCTGATCCCCTGAAAGTCTGACATGCTTTGTATGAACCTTCAAATACCTTTTATTCAACTTCAACTCTGCAAGTGACTGTACATACTGCAAATCATATGCAAACAGGATTTTTCTTGAAATGTCCTGTACTTTATTCTTGCTTTAATTATATTACAACTGGAGTTAGGAAGTACGTAGATCAGCAAAAATGAATAACTAACGGGATTGATCCATTCTAGTGGTGTGGTTCAGAATCCTAGAAAAATCAAGACCAAAAGGTTTGATTCAGTTTTGGGACACAGAACAGGTTTTCTCCATTTCTTCATATGTATATTTCTACTTGAAATGATTCATGGGACAGAAAATTGAAAAGATGAGAGATGCCTTTGCATTTGATTGCTCAGAGCAGTAAGGAAAACATTGTTTCTCTTGATTTCTCTCTTGCTCTGTCAGCATATATTTTGTCTACACGTTCATAGTAAAGAACCCTAGAACATGTCTTGTCAAGGAATGGTGTTTTGGGGACACTGGGCTACCAGAAGTTGTCTATGTGATCTCTGAGCTCCTGCCCAACACCCTTGTTTGGTAAGGTTTGATCAAGGCCCAGTTACAGATCTGTCTTCCTTGCTTGCACTTCTGAGCTCTGATATTAGGTTGACAAAGGAGGGAAACTTTCCTAGCTGATGTGTGGATAGGCCACTGAAGCCCAGGAACAGCCTGGGGAAGGAGGAGTTTTGCTTTGTCTGATTTTTTTTTTCCCTCTGGTCCCTGAAAGCTGGATGTTGTACTGTGACTGAGTTTCATCCCACTTAACGGTGTTTAACAGATATGACCTGACCTCTGTGAGGTATTCAAGCCTGAGATCTGACCTGATTTTTATGGTCAGAAGAAATTGGGTTTTTTTGGTGTTTTTTTTTTTTTCCGTGGTTTTGTGTGTTGTGGTGGCGTTTTTGTGTTTTGTTTTGTTGGTGGGGTTTTTGTGGTTTGTTTTGTTGCTTGGTTTTGGTTTTTTTGTCTTTAATAAATGCAGCTTACGGCGCATGTGTGAGAACATGGTAACCCAGCTTTCTGTTGTGAATACTTTTTAGAGTACACTTGGAAAGAAGAGAAAAACTGGTTTTTTTGGTCTGGAATGAGGCATGGATTTAACTATTATTTAAGTATCTCCTTTACTTACTATAATATAATTATAATTTAAAACTCTGAAACACTGTTTTCTGCTATGAGAAAAAGAAATGAACACTGTAACATGACAGCATTCCCAAGTGTTCCTATCAGTTTACTCAAGGTAGGAGTAAGACCGAACTGATCCTGTTTAGAAGAAAATGCTCTAAAGAAGTTTTGACTGCTATATCTTTATAAAGAGTGCAACTCCTGGTAGATTATGTTGGTCTTAAATTGTTGCGACTGCTGAATTCTTCACTGGCATCAGATGAGGGGGATGAAGTGGTGGTGGTGTAGGAAATGTATGTGGCCAGAAGATGAAGCACCAAACTCCTCAGTATCAACCTGACTTCTGTAAATGTGTGGTGAGGGAGACAGAAGGGTGAGAGTGAAGAGGTGAAGACAGTGGTGAGGGAGATGAAAAGACTGTACTGGCTCACAGAGGAAGGCTATTTTCTGAGAAAAAGAATGTTCTTTGTGGCTTGTTCTCATGAACAACCATTCTGTGATTGTAACTGATTCAGTTCTAGCACGTCTTTCTACTAAGAAATGAAAAGTACATAGAGAAGACTTTATATAGCCTTATTTCCAATTAGAGAAGAATTTTATTTTTTTATGTATAGTTACAGTCAGCATCTTCAATAGTTGCTGTTTGCCTCTTAATGAGAATTGCACTCCTATTTGGTAGAGATGTTCCCAGCTCCAGAGGTCAAGCTATGAGTTAGATTACTACTGTGTCGCACATAGGCACAGGAACTGACTTTGTGACTGCACTGCATATGGGAGACGGATTAAGCAAAGTAGATGATGCCTGTTAGAGGCTATATCTTTCCAGATGTTCTCCTTTTGGATATTACATATTTACTTTGATCCTGGACACAAAAGTATTGCAAGTTTGTTTCTTTCTCTCTGTATGGTGAATATATGTTCTTACTCAAAGTGAGCGGGTGGTCTTGAAAGGACACTTTGGCTTATGCCTCTCAAATTCTTGCCACCTTCATGTAGTATGTGGAGTGCGAGGGTTTTGTTAGCTTTTTTTTTTTTTCCCCTAACACAGGTGTGGAAGTTATATCCAGTTTGGCAAATAGTCCTCAGTGGTAAATTCTCAGGGTTGTTGACCTAGGAAAGAGGTTGTTGTGTCTTATATGAACAATAGCTCTATGGCTGGGCTCATGGTTTTTCACTGTAGCATTACTATAATTCAATAGAAAATAAATGTGACTTCTCATTACAGGTGTATATTTTCATGTCTATTACTGTTTTATACGTTGTTGGGCAGTGAAAAAGTCTATTCTCAGAATCTTTAACCAAATGTTTGAAGACTTTTTCTGAAGAGGTAAGGTATTTTTCTTCTCATTGAAGTTCCCACCTCTATGTCCATTAAAGAAGTTATGACAGAAAAGCATGCTTTTAAAAGCATAGTTATTTTGTTACTAAGGAGATACAGAATGTCATAGGGTTACTACTTGCACTATGCAGCAGAGACATCTAACATGGATGCAACAGTTCTTGCACCAGTTATCCCAGGACAAACACTGGGGCCCAGAAACACTGATCAACACTGCATGGGACTGCTTGACACCTTGCAACTATGATAGTGATCTGCCATGATTTTTCATGCCACTTGAAGCCACTGTCCCATGGACATCAGAGGCCTCAATGGAGGCAGGCTCCAGAGGGAACAGTCAGGTCTGGGGACAAGGGAAGCACCTGGTCCCTCTCCCTGGTGCTGGTGGTGAGCAAGACAAATAGTGGAATTACAGTGCTGGACTACAGGACAACAGGTTTGAGTTTGTTCAATAAAGGAGAATGCCAAATCCTGTGCCCGGGATGGAATAACCCTATGCATTAGTACAGGCCAGACATATGGAAAGAGGCTTTGCAGGATCAGGGGTACTGGTGCAAAACAAGTTTAACTGTTTCTGAGAAATGCTAAGAATTGCAGTATTAGGCAATAGACAAATATCATTATCTTGGTTACATATGATAGATTAGTGGATTTAAGAGGAAATTGTTGAATAACCACAGATAGGACAGTAAATAATTTCAGTCATTTATGTCCAAATTTGCTGACAGTACATGCCCAGGTAATAAGTAAGTAACAACAGTGTATTTGGGGTAATTTACCACACTGCCCGATCCCTTTCCTTTGGAAATCCTGGAAGAGGATAACCTGTCAAGATTATATTCTGAACGACAAAAAATGTGATTTGTGGGCTGGTATGCATGTGCAGATGTTTTGGCATGTGCTGTCTGACTTGGAAACTTCTTGTTGTTTGAAGTACCATGGTTGAATATCTGGCAAATGGTGTGCTTGGGGGTCTGCTGGTGCCATAGTATGGTTGTCAGAAATCAAATCTAAGGGAAAGATTTTTTTTTTAAGTCTTGGGCTGTTGGAGAAAATATAATTTTGCCATGGAAACCATGGGGGAAATTTAATTTTGATTTTTTTCTCGTGGAATTTCGTTTGTTGCTTTCATGGGGTTAACCTGAGCTTCCTCCACCTTACCGGAGGCTTCAGTTCCTCTTATCTTATGGCGATCTTATGAGTGAAAGACTTGCTGTATACTTTAATTCTTTCTGATTGCCTTTAAGATCAGATTATTGGAAAATTTGTGAGAAAACTGGCTAATGCTCCTTCTCATTTACTAATTTGCTAAATAGCTCCTGTGATAGTGGAAGAGACCTGTTATAGAAAGGGATTTTTGAAGAGGCCATGATGCTTCACTGCAAAGCATGCGTTGGTTTTTTTTTGTGCATGTATGTGGAAATACAATGACTTCCCTTGCTATCCTTATACACTGACTGGAAGGGAAGAGAGTCACAAAAGCCTTTTGGCAATCCACGCCCATATGTTAACCAGATCAATTATACTTACAAGCCTGTTGATTCCTTCAGAGGGATACAGTAAGTTTGTGAGGCAAGAGTTCCCTTTTCAAAAAACAGACTGTGTGTATACACATATGTTTTGACATGTGTTTTTTAATCGTATTCCTTTCTTTTGCTTTTTCCAGTGCTTACTAGGCTTACAGGTATGATGACTCTTGGTGTTCACTGGAACCTTTCTAAATAATTGGTGAACTTTTTTTGCCATCTTCCTGTCCTTAGATATCAAAAGAGTTTTAAACAAGAGATCAAACACCACATGATTTGGTTGTCTCTTGAGTCTGGTCAGCAATATCTACTCCACAAGGAGTGGGATTGCAGGAGCTTCATTTCCTTAAGAAAGCAAGGCCAAGTAGTAGCTCAAAAAAGTCCAACTTAATACTAATAAGAAGCCGTACTGATAAAGAAACATTTAATGTGCATAATAGAATTCAGTCATAATAGATTATTAGATTTGCTTTGGTACATAAGAACACTATTTTTTTATGGTACCTCTTGAATAGTAAACATGGTGTATGTTATATATATTAGTTGTTTTCTGTTGTGGGGTTTTTTTTCCTGTTTGTTTTTTTTATCTTCTTTCCCCTAAGCATCATTCAAAGAGCTTCAGACAATCAGCTATAGTTGTTGTATAATTGGACTGATATGCCTAGTCCAATACAATTCTACTTGCAAGGATTGTCACATTTTGCTGGGAATAAACTACTTGAAACCTGTGATTTACTTGTGACATTACTAGGAAGGACCGTATAAGCAGTACAAAAGTCCTGATGCATTCAAAAAAAAGCTTAGGAGTCTGTGTGTAAAGTAGCCATTAGTTTTTTGGGTTATTCCTATTACAGGTCTTGGACGATCCATATAGAGAAAGATTAAAAAAAATAAAATTATTCATTGCCTAGAAAATTATTGAGGTGGATTCTAGGTGAAGTTCTTTGTGCTTCCATGAAAAGTCTTGAGGCATGGTATGGGTATGCTATGTATCTTTTTGGGGGACTGAGTATTATCACAGCACTCTTCAACTTGTCCTGGTGGGGAATTTTATAAAGAAGGAAGACAGGAATAGAAGTACTGTTTACAGAAGTAATAACCAATTTATATCAGCTAAAGACTTCATCCATGTATTCTGTAGTTGGCAATCTAGCTACTCCTTGAAGTTGACTCCATATTATGGTTCTAATTGGTATTCCTTGGCATTAGTCATCTGACTGTAACTTTTGGCTTACTTTAGCACCTAAAGGGAAATAAAGAGAAATAACTTTTTCCCTTTTTTCTTTGTGTGATTTTCTTTTTTAGCCTTTATCTAAAATTTCTAGACAACAGCTTTGTTACTTACAACTCGTAGTGTCAGTACTAGTGTCTACTAATGAGACTTGTACAAAGGGTACATTTACTGCTTTGGGCTCTTTTTGATATGTATTATTGCTGTTGGAAGATCCCAATTCTGTCAGTTATCTCCAGGAAACAGTTCAGAATTACTTGAGGCAGAGTTCAGAAAGAGCTTCTTGACATTGCACCACCTCACGCTTAGCTGTCTGTCAGTTTCTTTGCACCACTGAACTGCAACCTTTTTCTTTCTTCCTCTTTTTTTCCTTTTTTTTTTTTTTCCAAATGAGATGCATGCATTTCCTTAAAAAAAATATTCAAGCAAGCAGACCCTGCGTGAAAACCAATACTGCCTCTCTTCCACAGCACACTACCAGGCAACATGCACTGGAGATGAGTCTCCTTTCTCTTCCCAAGAGAACTTTGAAAAAAAAAAGTCTAAAACTGAAATGAAACTGTATTTGAAGACTTTGAACTTCCAGACAGAAAAAATTAGGACATTAATGTTGTGAGAGCTCATTTGTTTTTAGCACAAACTTGACTTGGTTTGACTGAGGATTTTGAAGGCAGATACAATGTTTTCCTTTTTTTTTTTTTTTTTTAAAGGAAGCTGAGGCTGTTGTTAAGTTCAGTTTTCTAGTGTAATAAGATTATTGAACTATAGGGAGGTATTTTTTTAAATCCCATTTTGTCCAGCAGGTGTCACTCATTCATAAAGAATTACAAGGATTTTTCCAGCGCCAATCCTTAGATAAGCGAAGACAAAGCCTTCAGAAAGAATTACCTGCCTTGTCACTTATATCCCCCTATTTAGAAGAAGGTACAAATTACTATACCATGTATCACTGAACTTTGAAATGAAGGAAAATTCACAAGAAATAACTCTCATTTTGACTCTAGTTCAGTCTGAACAAAAACAATGGAAAACATTGTAACAGGACGAGGTAGTTCTTACTCTGGAACCGGCATGGTGGTGATTCACAGACATTGTGACATGTTCTGAGCAAGGCTTCTTTGATGAATGGTCACCTGACAACAGCTTCTTTTGTTTTTTAGACAAAAACCTTGTCTCCTCAGTGTCCTATAGAAAAACTATTCTTTCTTTTACCTCAGCCAACTTTAACATTTTCAGGTGGTGCTGGAGTAATTAGGTGAAGGTTTGACAGTTTAAGAAACAGCAGCAGTATGTCTTTGGCTAGCTAGTGGCAGCTTTGCTTATGGCAAAAACATTAAAGGATGGAAAAAGTAGTTAAGCTTGCTAAACTGCACTCAGTTGCTTTTGCAACTGTTTTTTTCCTTTCTGAATTTAAAAGTTAAAAACTATACATTTTACTCTAAGTGCAGGAAGAAGGAAGAATAACTGCAATAATACAAGTGAACCACAAACGCTATGACGACTGTACTGAGCTGAGAAGGGTCTATGATTTGTAGGAAGCTATGCTTTCTAATACTTTTAGAAGAATAGTGATGTTTGGGGGGATATGTTTTAATTGTAGCTAAAGAATATTTACATCCTAAAGCTACATCTGTTTGATTCAAGTAACTTCTAATCAATAAAAGGTCTTCAATAAACCACACGGACAGCGCACTGCAATAATGCTTCAGCATTCGCTTTTGTGTATCTAGGTAGAGCTAACTTGGTATAGACTGGTGGCTTTGATAGTAACAAGGTACTACATCGCTGTAGTACAAATTTCCTTTACATATCTGGAATTTGAAATGGCTTAGGCTTTCAACATTAGGGAATCATGTGGATCTAAGAATTCCCCTATTGTCTTCATGAAACTACAGAAGAGGCAGAAATTGGGTAGAAACACTACAAGAGGTACCGGGCAATGAACTCTGTTTCCTCTACACCAAAAACACGCTCACACTCTCAGTGCTTGTCTAAATAGTTGTCTATGAACAAATCTATCCAAGATGGATGAGATGCTTGCTGGGTGAGGGGAGGAGTGTTTCAGAGAATTTGTGTCCTACTGAGGCATTTTCAAATATGATAATTTCAATGGTGCAGAGCCATGAAACTGAATGAGCTGCAGCTTATACCAAAAAGAGAAGCCATCCTTAGAATCTATGAGCAGAAGGTCTGCGCTTCCATTTTCTTATATTGGCTGTAACGTACAGATCTCTTCAAGGTTCTGCCTCAGAGACTACCACCATTTAGTTGAAAAATCACTTTTTTCTTTGAGTACCTCACATTAGAATATGGAAGCTGTGACAAGATGCAGAGAAAGCTGGCAGTAGTGCTG
Organism: Stercorarius parasiticus; assembly: GCA_013396915.1. Lineage (NCBI taxonomy): Eukaryota > Metazoa > Chordata > Aves > Charadriiformes > Stercorariidae > Stercorarius > Stercorarius parasiticus. The sequence goes on from VWZL01000847.1 coordinate 30,019, forward strand.
ATAGGTATATTCATGATGGAGGTAGACTTTTACTTTCAGATGTGAATAGTTAACCCAATGCAGAGAAGGTTAATGAGGGATGGAGCTTTGGTTACAAAGAAAACACCAAAACTTCGTTATGTGGAAAGTAACAAGAATAAGTGGGGAACTGGTTGTTCTCACAGTAAAATAGAACTAGCTCTGTGATTTAGGTTATCCTCATGTACAGTTGCTCATACATATACCAACAATTTTTTTGAATTAATGTCCTATAAATTAAGCTTCTTCTCTTACTTACATAATAGAAAGTACTTTTAAAAAAACCCCAAAACATAAGGGAAGAAAGAAAGAAAGCAAGCATGTTATTCCCACTAATAAATATTGGTTGTGCTCAGATACTACAGTGATGGGACCATGTAATTATCTAGCTAAATAGATAAAACATTTTGTGCTGTTTAGCAAATATTCCCCACTGCCCTCCTAATTTCCACTGTACAAGAACTTTTCAGACCTTGCTTGCTGTATCCTGACTGATCACACAGTTGTCAGCAGAGCAAGTAATAGTCATGGAGTCTTTTCCTTTCCCCTTTCCCCCTTCCCTCTCCCTGCCTCCCTTTGGGAATTGTAGTACTAAAAAGTACACAGTTTCTACTCTGGTCTCTGCATTGGGGAAATAAGGAGTATGTGCCTAAAGAGAGTAAATAGTGGCAAACTTCTGCATGGTGAGCCACAAGTATGTGCTTCTAATGCAGAAAATGAAAAGGGTGGGCTTTTTGCTCTGCCATGGAAGCTGCACCAAGTGCACCTCCCTCCCCCATTCAGAAATAACCAGAAAATCAGGAAAAGTGACTGTACCTCATATATTGGCAAACCATACTGCAGCAGCTAGGTGCATGGGGCACAACAGAAAAACAATAATCAGTGAGTCAAAGGAAAATGATATTTCCCTCATCTAGATTATTTTGTCTTTGAGATCCGCTGTTTCTTGTTGCCTTATTGAACACTTGATTGCAAAGGCCCCACAAAGCCATTGTGGTTACAATTTGTTCTCCTTTTAGCTATTTCCACAGTACAGCAATACAAACCTGTGGATTATTGGTTTGGGGAAGGCAAAATAACTGGAATAACAGCAAATACCTGAAATTCCTTAAATAGCATTGAAAAGTAAGAGTCTTTAGACAAAACTCTGCTACTCTGAATGGCAGATCACAGCTGGGTACTACATGTTTCAAATCTTGGTCTTCTATCAGCCTTTTATGGAAGAAGCATCTGACAATGTTTTAGTTGTACTGATGTACAACTAATTGAGCAATTACTATTGAGCATTGTAATCTCATTCAAGCTTTTGGAAGTTGTAGCTCTTAGAGGCTGGTTGACCCCTAACTGAATTGGTAGGTTATGAAGCTATGCAGCTGTATCATGTGGGAAAAACAGTGTATGCCAAGTTCTCATGTTACTCTGACATGTTAAAACATGTCTTCCTTTAAACCTCTATCTTGTTCAACTCATCCAGTAGAAACGTTCTAATATCTATAAAATAATCAACTTTACAGTACTTGTAGGGTAGCCTGGAGAGATCAACACAAATACTGATATGCAAGGTTTTCTCTTCGTGAATCCTAACTAAAATCTCTTAAGTTTCACATGTAATGCCTGAGCCTCATTTTTCTGGAATTTGGTTTTTTTCCTAATGGCATCACCTGCAACTTCCACATTCTTTCCAGTTTGGGTATCTGTGCTTCAGCTTTTTGGTTTTCTGGAGAAAAGCACAGGAATGGGTTGCAATTAGGGAGTGTCTCATGAGGCTCTGTGAGAGGCAGCGACCTCCTGCTTGCAGCCTTCTTGTCTTGCTCATCCATCTCATGTAACTTAACCAAGGGAGAGTGCCTTCCTTTCCTTTGTGAGACTTAGTACATGATGCTCCATAGAACACAAAGATTGAAATGTCTGTGTGAATTTTGTTTCCTTATTTAGCATTTATATGCTGAAGGAAGGCGCTGGCTGAGTGTCACATTTGTAGGTTCTGACACTTCAGCTGACCACCCTATTCATGGTAATGTTTTGATTCACTTCCAATTCTGTATGTTTGAAAACTTCAGTGATTTTTTTTTTGAATCACATCATTAAATACCAGAAAAAGTTCGTGCTACATTCTCCATAATACACATATGAATATTTTTTCTCACTCCTTGAAAACCTGGGTGTGTTAGAGAAAAATTAGTTGCAAAATCTCCTCAAGAGAGTGTAAAGACTGAGTTACTATGAGCTTCTCTTAACTTGGACTCCAGATGCAAAGTAGAAAAAAATAGCTCACAGGAAAAAGTAGTCTAAACTTCCCTGGATTATTCTAACCCTTATATTTTCACACATACACACATTTAATCAAAACTCTGTAATTTGTCATATGTCAAGAGCCAGCCCTATTATTTTCATGTGAGTGAGAGGTTAGACCCTTTTTTCCCCACTATCAGCCAGTAGAATCTTGTGTTAGCAGGTACTTGGAATTTTTATAAGTCACCCTGGTGTGTTAGTGTTTCAAATCGTCTTCAAATTGCAATTATTTAGCACATAAGTTATCTGAGCCACATTCTCAGTTTAGAATGACTAGAAGTCTGTGAACTAAAAGAGTGACTCGATGTCCTCATAATTTTAGGAAGCCGTCCTGAATCATGGCCTAAATTCTGCTTTTGTTTTGTGCTCTACCATTGGTTCAGGCTTTCAGTCAGTTTTAAAGGTTTAAAAGTTGCTTTGTGGCTTCATATTTGTAATTCTGCAATAAGCTTAGGGAGCATAAACCCCTGATTCTTCAGTGATCTTCATATTCCGTGATAAGAAATAGTGCATGGGTGCTCAGAGAGATGTGTGTGCATGGCTGCCACCTTGGTTGACCTACTGGGAACTGGGATTGCTGGAGCAAAAGGATTAGCTTCTACATGGTAAGTGAAGGCTTTTTAGCAGCAACTGTGTCTACCTCATTCCCCTGTGTGACTAAGGCATGGAAAGTTTATAATGTTCTCATTAAGATCAGGTTTAAACACTTTCAAAGTCTGCAGTTTCCTAAGTATCAAGCAGCATTGCCAACAGCAGCACATCTTGTTGTTCAGGTCCAGTCACACATGCGTATGTGTTATTGTAGAGAATGAAATATAGGTGTGGTACCACCACCCTCTTACTGAGGAAAAAAAAAGAAATGATTATAGTTCTACTTTCATTTTTTCCCTTCTCCCACCATTTACTAAGGAAGGTGGGTTAGAACATTTTTCTTAGAGTTTTCCCAACATGATGCTATTTTTATCTTCTTGTATTTATGTCTTACAGTTGCCAAGTTAGCTGACACAGGAGCACATGTCTGGTCTACTCCCTGAACAGATCACACTGGCATCTCTGCCAGGCAGGAAGTGGTGAATGCCTATAAGGATTAAGGTAGGACCACTAGTAAACATTAGTAGCATATTTGTTAATCAACAGGAAATTACCAGTATGATATATAGCTGGAATGAAATATGGCCTCTCTGGGTTTTGAGCTCTAAGAGGTTAAGAAAGCAGAGCAAGTAATATGAAAAGGACATTGATTTGCTGCCATGAGTTCTAACAGAGACCTACCTAATCATGGCAAAAAAAGAGTCCATGGACAGCAAATCCCAGGAATGTAGCCTGAAGCCTCAGACTCTGGAGAGGGGCCAACCATAAAGCTCCCTTCCTTAACTTGAGTCCATTCACTAGGACACAGAGGCCATTTACAGATGCTAAATTTTACTTAGTTGCTATATTGCAGAAGTCAAAAATAAATTAATTTGTTATTTAAACTCCACAAATGCAGTTCACATTCGTTTAAAGCTATGGTTCCCAGGCCTGCCAGTGACTCCAAGGTAAGATGTTTTCAGAAATGGGCTAATTATCTTTGCAGGTTTTTGTGTAACACATCTGTTGACACATGCAAATTATGGATACTATAGTATATTTTGGTGTATAATGGCTATACTAATCTTCTGTAACTAATGAAGTGGTAAATTTTTATGAAAGAAGAAACAGCTGTTCTCCTAAGGGTCCCCTTTGCTTTGAGTACAGGATGTCGATTATTTCAGCCTGCTGTATAATACAGGTATTTATTTTTTCTTTGCCTGAATGACTGTGTTTGGAAAGTATTTGGTGAAATCAGTAACACCAGGCTATAGGAGGAATAAGCCATCCAGAAAGAAATCCAAAGGCAAATCTGATATATCTCTTAGAATGTATCATAAGTATTTAAATAATAGACATGATATTTTAACAATTTCCTTATTTTCTTATTGTAGAAAAATAGTTATTTTCAGACATCATGTTACTCAAATAACTACTTACTGATTTTAATAGGAGCTTGGATATGCTGGAAAATGGAAGGGACCCAAACTACAGAATACACTGGGCTTTGTGACTTTAGATGTCAAATATGATGTAGTGTATGTGGTACACAATGAAAGGGAAAGGATTCATTAATGTATCTTCTTTTACATATTTCATAAAGTTAACTTTGCTGAAATTGCATATAAAAAATAGAAACAGAACAGCATTCCTATTTTATTGCAGGGTTTTTTTTTTCTTGGAATTCCTTTTCGATTTCTTTGAATAACTAACATCCATATTAGTGTTTAAGACTGCATCAAGAATGTACTTTATCTCCCAGTTGCTACCACTTACATTGGTTCATATCCTGAATCTTGGAGTGTATGAACTACTTCTACTCCCTCCCCCTGTAAAGCTGTATCAGAAAATGTGCTCCAAAAACACACCTAATGCACTCTAACACTAATAGGTTCTCGGTCTAGGTGGCCAGACTAAAGCTACCCCAAAGTAAATCCCACAAATGCATGTGTTGTGGAGATGGAATACTCAGCACTAACTACTGTGCTGTACAAACCTGCCCATATTGTGCTGTATTACTTGCTAAAGGAGACAAAGACTGTGATGCCATGAAAAAATAAAAAAAAAAAAAGAGTAGAATTGCAAAATATTTGGGCTAAAAGAATTTTACAACTGTTGCACACCTTAGTGGGAAAGGTACTGGATTTTAATCTGATGAACTAAGAGGAGGTAAAGCACCTTCCTATTTTTTTAGCTAACAATTTCTAGGTTTGGGACTTGTGACCTGTTGTATCCGCATAGCATTACCAGTGCATGCAAAGGAGCCTCATGTTCAGGCTGGATAGACCATTCTTGTTGTGGTATTTATGCAGTTATTTATATTTCAGAGGTGGGACTATAGTGATGACTAAAGATGGAAGTCTTGGTGTACAGATTAGCCCAGTGTGGCGCTCTCTTACTAGTAGCAGAAGAAAATGTAAATATCGGAGTGAACCCAAACGTGCTTATGATTTCATATCATATGTTAGCCTCAGCTAACAGCAAAGCTCCCACCCAGCAGCTTGCTCATCTCTCCCTCCCCCAGGACTGGGGTGGGGGGTGGGAGAAAGTAGGAAGAGCAGGAAGAAGAAAGCTTGTGGGTTGAGATAAAGACAGGGACACTGCATACCAGCCACTGTTGCAGGCAAAACAGACTTGTCCTGGGGAAAATTAACTTAATTGATTGCCAATTAAAATAAAAATGCAATCACTAATTTGAGTAGTGGGAAACAAAGACAAACAGTAAATAGCACCTTTCCCTCCCACCTCTCTAGACTCAACTTCACTCCTTCACTCTAGTCTCCCACTATCCCCCACGTCAAGTGATGCAGGAGGATGGGGAACAGGAGGCTGCAGTCAGTCCATAACACCTCCTCTCTGCTCCTCCTTCCTCCTCACACTTCTGCCCTGCTCCAGCGTGGGTCTTCTCCACAGGCTGCAGTTCCTATTAAGAAAAATCTGCTCTGGTGTGAGCTCCACACAGGCTGGATTCCTCCAAGAATACCCGTGTACTCCAGCGTGGGGTTGTCCACGGACTGCAGTGACTATCTGCATTGGTGCAGATTCTCCTTGGGCTGCAGGGAGTCTCTGCTTTGGCACCTGGGCCATTTACACTTGTCACTTATACTAGGGTTAGGTGAGTAGTAAAGTTTTGTTATTGGCATGTGACTGGAAGAACCTTAGACTATATGAGAATTCTTAGGAAAAGAGCAGGAATTTTTGTTCAGAAAACAAGAATATTGCTTTAACTTGAACCACTTTTAGAGTATAAACTGCAGCCTACAATACCTAATACAGGCAAACATATATTAAATTAGGATACACGTATAGCACAAAGCGCACAAAAATGTAATGCACAAAAATGATGCCATACATGGAAAGCTACTCATTCTTGTTGGAATTTCACAGAATGTCATCACTGCCAAGGGACCTTTCACTCAGATCATGTGTACTGTGTATTTGGGAGGGGAATCATTGTAAGTATATCCAAATTTCCAATATCTGGCAGGAAACAGGACTTTGTGTTCCTGCAGAATAACTAACAGAAAGGGAGGAAAGAGTTTATCCATGATTTTTNCATCCATATTAGTGTTTAAGACTGCATCAAGAATGTACTTTATCTCCCAGTTGCTACCACTTACATTGGTTCATATCCTGAATCTTGGAGTGTATGAACTACTTCTACTCCCTCCCCCTGTAAAGCTGTATCAGAAAATGTGCTCCAAAAACACACCTAATGCACTCTAACACTAATAGGTTCTCGGTCTAGGTGGCCAGACTAAAGCTACCCCAAAGTAAATCCCACAAATGCATGTGTTGTGGAGATGGAATACTCAGCACTAACTACTGTGCTGTACAAACCTGCCCATATTGTGCTGTATTACTTGCTAAAGGAGACAAAGACTGTGATGCCATGAAAAAATAAAAAAAAAAAAAGAGTAGAATTGCAAAATATTTGGGCTAAAAGAATTTTACAACTGTTGCACACCTTAGTGGGAAAGGTACTGGATTTTAATCTGATGAACTAAGAGGAGGTAAAGCACCTTCCTATTTTTTTAGCTAACAATTTCTAGGTTTGGGACTTGTGACCTGTTGTATCCGCATAGCATTACCAGTGCATGCAAAGGAGCCTCATGTTCAGGCTGGATAGACCATTCTTGTTGTGGTATTTATGCAGTTATTTATATTTCAGAGGTGGGACTATAGTGATGACTAAAGATGGAAGTCTTGGTGTACAGATTAGCCCAGTGTGGCGCTCTCTTACTAGTAGCAGAAGAAAATGTAAATATCGGAGTGAACCCAAACGTGCTTATGATTTCATATCATATGTTAGCCTCAGCTAACAGCAAAGCTCCCACCCAGCAGCTTGCTCATCTCTCCCTCCCCCAGGACTGGGGTGGGGGGTGGGAGAAAGTAGGAAGAGCAGGAAGAAGAAAGCTTGTGGGTTGAGATAAAGACAGGGACACTGCATACCAGCCACTGTTGCAGGCAAAACAGACTTGTCCTGGGGAAAATTAACTTAATTGATTGCCAATTAAAATAAAAATGCAATCACTAATTTGAGTAGTGGGAAACAAAGACAAACAGTAAATAGCACCTTTCCCTCCCACCTCTCTAGACTCAACTTCACTCCTTCACTCTAGTCTCCCACTATCCCCCACGTCAAGTGATGCAGGAGGATGGGGAACAGGAGGCTGCAGTCAGTCCATAACACCTCCTCTCTGCTCCTCCTTCCTCCTCACACTTCTGCCCTGCTCCAGCGTGGGTCTTCTCCACAGGCTGCAGTTCCTATTAAGAAAAATCTGCTCTGGTGTGAGCTCCACACAGGCTGGATTCCTCCAAGAATACCCGTGTACTCCAGCGTGGGGTTGTCCACGGACTGCAGTGACTATCTGCATTGGTGCAGATTCTCCTTGGGCTGCAGGGAGTCTCTGCTTTGGCACCTGGGCCATTTACACTTGTCACTTATACTAGGGTTAGGTGAGTAGTAAAGTTTTGTTATTGGCATGTGACTGGAAGAACCTTAGACTATATGAGAATTCTTAGGAAAAGAGCAGGAATTTTTGTTCAGAAAACAAGAATATTGCTTTAACTTGAACCACTTTTAGAGTATAAACTGCAGCCTACAATACCTAATACAGGCAAACATATATTAAATTAGGATACACGTATAGCACAAAGCGCACAAAAATGTAATGCACAAAAATGATGCCATACATGGAAAGCTACTCATTCTTGTTGGAATTTCACAGAATGTCATCACTGCCAAGGGACCTTTCACTCAGATCATGTGTACTGTGTATTTGGGAGGGGAATCATTGTAAGTATATCCAAATTTCCAATATCTGGCAGGAAACAGGACTTTGTGTTCCTGCAGAATAACTAACAGAAAGGGAGGAAAGAGTTTATCCATGATTTTTTAATTTACAATTATTCTCTCTGGTAGTTAGTCATTAATGTTTATGTCCACATGGACTTCTCTGCTTTAAATATTTGAGAAGAATAGAACCAAAGAAATATGATCTGTTGACAGGTAGATGTTAGTGTGCTTTTTTTTTAGGGAGGTCAGTGACCATGCTGATTTATAGCCTTAAAGACTGAAGATCTGTCTCTACTACCATAAGATAAAAAGTGTAAATTTTGTACTTTTTGTTTTTTTGGCATACCTCAGTTGAGCCTGTTTTTGACATTATTGATAGCTCATGATCATCTAGTCGCAGATCTACAAAAGCTTCGTAACCTGCACTGAGAGTTAAACGTGAGAATTAAGCATCAAAAAGTGTTAGGCATGTTAGACTTAGTACATCTGCATCTTCGTGATTGTTTCATCTCTTTAAGCACACTTACCCTTATGCAAGGTAGCGTAGTCCTGGAACATCCGAACTAGAGACAATGGAAATTGTTTCAGGACTGTATATTATGTATTTATTACAGTACATGCCTGACACACAACATACATTAGCTTAGGAGGACCACATTGCTAGCCCAGCTGTTATGGATTAACCCTGGTAGGGAGTTACGCCCTACATAGCTGCTCATTCACTCCCCTGCAGTGGGATGGGGGAGAGAATTAGAAGCGTAAAACTGAAAAAACTCATGGCTTGAGATACAGACATTGTAATAGGTAAAACAAAAGCTGCACACACAAGAGGAACAAAATAAAGAGTTAATTCAGCACTTCCCATCGACAGGCAGATGTTTAGCCTTTTCCAGGAAAGCAGGCCTTCATCACACATAACAGTTACTTGGGAAGACAGCCTCCATAACTCCAAATATCCCCTGCCTTCCACCTTCTTTTCCCCCAGCTTTTATTGTTAAGCATGACACCATATGCTGTGGGATATCCCTTTGGTCAGTTGGGGTCTGCTGTCCCATCTGTGTCCTCTCCCAACCTCTTGTGCACCCCCAGCCTACTCACTAGTGGGGCAGTACGAGAATCGGAGAAGTCCTTGATGCTGTGTAATCACTGATCAGCAGTAAGTAAAATAAGGGTTTGTTACCAACACTGTTTTGGTCACAAATCCAGAACATAGCACTATATGAGCTACTATGAAGAAAATAAACAAATGAGTACACCAGCTTTTTGCTTATGTTTCCCCTCACTGACCTGTGCAGATGTTCTGAGCTGGAGCTGCTGAGACATTTTATACAGCATTGTCATATGTAACATTCAGACACCAGAGAACATCTACTAAGTTGTTGCCATGGTACAAACTTAGATGTATAGAAAAAAGACGGGAAAGAACCTGGTAAATGATCAAAAGTCATTGGTCTAGATTTGAATTTGTTGTCTAGATTCTTTTCTCATATCTTAGCAGTTTCTTGCATCATCAAGTAGTGCTGTAAAAGTTTCTAAATGACACTCTTGTATTTTCCAAAGTAAGTATTACTTTCTAACACAATATATCTATTGTGTTCCTGTGGAAAAAGGCTTTTTATTAGTCATTAGGACATTTTCTTTTGATGACTAAAACTTAGAGGAGAAAAAAAATGGAAAAAAGATTCAAATTTTTATGCTTAAAAAATAAAAGATTGAGAGAACTTGGCTTGCTTCTTAGAATAATATACTTTAATTGGCAAAAAATGGTGAAGGAAAAATGTTGCTTTCAGTTTGTGCGCCCTGAAATACATAGAGAGAACTTTCATTATGCTTTATATAACATGGTTTTGACTGCTAGGAATGTCCTAAACTATGCATAAATAGTTCATTTAAAATGTTTTTCATTAAATGTGCTGACTGGTAATTGGGAAGGTATTCTGATTTCCTCTTGAAGGGTGAGTTCTTGTAATTGCATATCTGCACTCAAAATGGGAGCATGCAGCTTTTGACACTCAGCTTATGACACGAGTTACTCCTGGCACAATATAATACCAGTGCAGCAATACTCATGCTTATTTGACTCCCATGAATTCAAGAGTGATGATGCATTTCTCTATGAGGTAAATTTTATACTTCAGATCAAGTGTCACAATACAGTAAGTAAGTACTGTGTATAAATTAGAAATTGCAATTTAATAATGTCACATATCTGATGCAGAAGTTCAGCAATCCTTATGCAGATATTGTTGCCAAAGTCACCATTGCAAGAGCTTTTGGCCTCCCTTCATACCAGGTGGACACTCAATTGATGTTTTGCTATTTCTGTTTTGCTGCCCCATGGTTTGCAGTACATGCTGGTTTTCTCCTATTTCTCCACCTACTAAATCAAAGGCATGGCTGTGATGTTGAAGGCATAGCCACTGGACATAATTTACCTAATTAAGTAATAGATTCAGCTTTAAGAGGTTCAGCAAAAAAGCATGTAATTGCTGTCCTCGCTTGGTTTTTAATCTGCTGCTTGGGCCAAACTGGAAGCTCTGTGTGGCAGATTGACCTTAGCTAGATGCCAAGGCCCACCAAGCCACTTCATCACTCCGCTTTTTTAACAGGACAAGGGGAGAAAATACAATGAAAAGCTCATGGTTCGAGATTAAGGACAGGGAGATCACTTAACAATTACCATCACAGGCAAAACAGACTCAACTTGGGGAAAATAATTTAATTTATTGCCAATCAGAATAAGATAATGAGAAAGAAGAGCAAATCTAAAAACACCTTTCTCGCCACTCCTCCCTTTGTCCCAGGCTCAACTTTACTCCTGGCTTCTCTACCTCCTCCCCTCCAGTGGTGCAGAGGGATGGGGAACGAGGATTGTTGTCAGTTCATAATGTGTTATCTCTGCCACTTGTTCCTCGTCACATTCTTCCTCTGCTCCAGTGTGGGGTCCTTAATGAGCTTCCCCAATGTGGGCCAGCCTCATTGGCCACAGCTGTTAAAGAACTTCTCCAGCATGGTCTTTTTCATGGATTGCAGTCCTTCAGGCACAGACTGCTCTAATGTGGGTCCCCCACAGGGTCACAGCTCCTGCCAGAAAACCTGCTCCTGTGTGGGGTCCTTTCCATGGGCTGCCATTCATGCCAGAAGCCTGCTCCAGCCCAGGCCACGGGCTGGAGCTTCCTTCAGGGCACATCCACCTGCTTCAGCATGGGGTCCTCCACAGGCTGCACTATGGATATCTATTCCACTGTGGACCTCCATGGACTGCAGGGGGACAACCTGCATCACTATGGTCTTCACCATAAGCTGCAGGGGAATCTCTGCTCTGGCACCTGGAGTGCCTCCTCCTTGTCCTTCTTCACCGACCTTGGTGTCTGCAGAGTTGTTTCTCTCACATATTCTCATGTTCTTCTTCACCAGCTGCTGTTGCACAGCTTTTCTACTCTTTCTTAAATATTTTATCACAAAGACGCTACCACCAACATCACTGATTGACTCAGTTTTGGCCAGCATTGGGGTCCATCTTGCAGCCGGCTGGAACTGCCTCTGTCCAACATGGCAACAACTTCTGGCATCTTCTGACAGAGGTCACCCCTGCAACCCCCCAGTCTACCAAAACTTTGTCACATAAACTCAATACACTGTGAAACACCACCAGTATAATTGTTATGTATAGTAGCTAGTTTGAAATGTATGTACGTGTATTTAAGTGGGCACTTCCATTTCAGAAAAGCTGACTGCTCTGAACAGTTTAGACAGTAAGAGGGATAATGTAGGCTCAGCTGACTTTTTTGGTTCTAGTCAAGGGTAGGTGGGCTGTAACAGATATTTCCTTGGCCTGTGTTGTTTTGTCTCCACGTAGGACATCAGTTCTGGTTTTCAGCTAGTGACGGATGGATCTCTGTAGAACTTCTGAGTGCTTGTGAGGACTGTATGACAGACAACAGATAAACAAAGTTGCTTGTCAGTCAGCTTATGTTTATTATAAAAGGGTCTGTACTTCCATTAGAAAGTTACAAAGTGTTCAGAAATTGTGAATGGGTTGAAAATCATAATGCTTTATGTGTTTAGGCTATACTTAAATTGATGGATATAAAACCTATGGAGGCTTATATATTTAAAAAAACCTGAAAGTAAGATAGGAATAATGGGCCACAGTACCCCTGGCAGATCCTAGTAACACTGAGCAATAACTGCAGGTGTATTTATGATAAAGTTAATTCAGTGCATTCCATGCAGATAACAATTTCCAGAAATCTTATATACGTAGTACCTGTGTGAACTGGAGTTTGCATTAGGAACTCCCCAAAGTCAGTCCAGAAATGATGCTCAAACTAAAACATTTTGTTATGTAGTCACTAATACACATGCTAGTTGACTAAAAATCGTTAGCAATCCTGTATGATACACCTCAGTCTAAAGTTGTAATAAGAAATAAGGCCAGTAGATGGACCCAAAGATAGAATATCCATGATGATGTCCATACACAATTTCCACAGAAGTTCTTCAGTATGCTGATCATATTCTTTCTATTTCTTTGTACTGAATGGCTGTTTCCTACTTGTTTGCTTTGCCCTACTTCTACACGGCCTCTGATGGATTTGCTTTCTGATTCTGTACTTGCAGTTTTCTTAGACTTTTAAAAGTATTTCTTTATTCCAAGAATGAAATAAACAGCAATCTGAAGGTTTAGACACTAAGATATCTGAGAATAAGAGCTTGGAGGTGTTGGGAAAATCATTAAACAAAATAAAATCTGACCAGTTAATAAATTTATTGTGTAACAGCTTTTGTGCAAGGGAAAATAAATGCATTGCACATACAATTAAATGCTACAGGAATTATAGGAATCATCTTCTGAACAGAGAAGAATATCAATAAAACTTTGAAACAAGTTTTTTTCCTAAACTAGAATGGCAGCAGAATGAAGCAGATGTGCCTATTAGTACACACTTTTTTGAAAAGATTCTGATCTTTCCTTTTTTTTTACTGGCAATAAATCTGGTTACTTTCCCAATCTGCTCTCATATTGCCTTCTTAGCCAATTAGGGGACAGGCTTATTATTGATTGAAAAGCTCACAGAAGTGATATGTAATATAAGAAAACACAGCTGGGCGAACATGGCTTGCAGTATTGATCCCAGAATAACATGTGTTAAGTGCTATAAATTGCCAATACTATCATCCCTATTTAGCACATCAATATGAATTTGCTACAGGATACTTCTTCTATACCTGGAATAAATAATTTATACTAAAATATACTCAGCCTGCGTATGTGTGTACACACCCATTTTTACCTCAGTGCTCCACCCAGCCAATGTAATTTGATCAGTTCTTTCTGCAGGGCTCTTCAAGGTCCTGTTAATCCACTCCAGATCTAGATGGTTATTATTTATTTATTTATTCATTTTTAACCCTGCCCACCTGTATGCTGTACATATAGGAATGCAAAATATTGAAACTGTGCTGTTAAGAAAGTTTGGCTACTGGAACAATTGGGGAATTCCTTGATAAACTTTTAAAGAAAGAGGAAATAGCACACTACTTTGAAGACCCCAAAAAAGTGGTAGTAGGGGACAGGACAGAGTGCTAACTTCTGAAATCTTTCTGTGAAAAAAGATGAGTATCTATTTCTGAGGACAACATCCAACAGGGATGTACAGAAAATTGTTAATTAGCTGGTAATGAGAATGCAAGTTTACCCTTTAAGCTCTGGCTTACTTTGAACTGCCTAGAGGTTTGGAGATTCCTCTAGACAGGTAGGGTTATTAATTCTAAATTAAAGCAAATTCATTAGAACTTCTTTGATATGGAAATTGGGTAGGACACTTATCGAGAACAATATTTGTCAAGATCATTACAGTATTCTCTAGATTTGACTAAGTTGGAAACTTATGCGAGAATAGCCTTTCTTGTGGTATTCAGACATTCCTTTCTGGCTGAACTAGAAAATCTGAAATATGCTATTTAAAATCAAATAAAAAAAAACATAAAAAAGAGGTGTTGAACCTCTGAAGTTAAAGAATTTCATACTACGGTTAAAGGGTAAGGGAAGGATTTAAGGTAGTTCCAATTTCATTATCCACAGGCTCTGATTGATCTTCTTTTTTTGGTGTGGTATGGGAGAAAGTGGAGGATTCATGGATTTTAAGGCCTGTTTAATTTGATTTCAAAGAAAGATTTAAGAGAAATCATGTGAACTTTCCAATACTTCATATGAAGTCTGTGACAGAAGACTGGAATTCCTGAGATGTAACTCAATGCTTTAATAGCATGGCTATTTTTTTTTTTACATCTCATGCCTCTCTGTTGCTTCCTCAAGTAAAAAAGCTATGTGATTCTGAGCCAAATTCAACCTAATGCAATGTTTGCTCTCACTCAGCTGAGATGAGTATAGACATAAATTGTGGTGTAAACTTACCAGATGGATATACCTTGGTTAGAAAATTGGCCAAGTTCTGTGGCCATCACCTTCTACAACCACATTATTGAATATCTGGAATAACTGTAATTGAGATAAAATAATAAGAAAGGAAATAATAACATTTCTTAACAATAAGTGAATGGAAAGTTTTAAAATATTGGTAGATTTAGTCTGCATTTACATTGCTACTGAAGAGGAACAATCCTTAAAAGTCCTTTGTGTTTAACTTGCTAAAAACTTGCAACAAGTGACCTGAAAATTATGATGGCAGCTCCTGTAGGTAGTAATCTCACCCCATTGTACTGTTTCTTGCAGAACACTTACCAGTATTTTTTGTTGTTGTTGTTTTTATTCAGATACCTACTGGTTTGTCAGGTCACACTTACCTGTTCTGATTGAAAATGTGGCTTTATATTTTTGAATGTGTTTGGACTACAAATCAACCAAACAGGTAAAAGTTTATAGAAATTAGATCGATACAGAATTTTCTACAAAATTTTCACACAAATATTTTCGAAGATTTTTGGGGTGGTTAGTAGATTCTGGTTGCAAGTTGGTTTTCATGTATTTTTTCCTTCCCAGCTTCAGAAGCCAACAAGAAGGCAGATGTTACCTCTGCTTTTTGAGGTTTATTTAAACTTAAAGTCCAAAAAAATCTTTCTTCTTAATTTCCCTTAAAGAACTTCAACATCTTTTTTTGTTAATGACTAATCAGCAAGAAAAAAAAAAACAACTATGCTATTACGCTAGCCTTCTCTCTACTTTACCATGATGAATAAGCAGATGAAGATCAATTGAAGTTCAACCTGTCCAAGTGCAAGGTCCTGCACCTGGGTCATGGCAATCCCAGGCACAAATACAGGTTGAGCGGAGAATGGCTTGAGAGCAGCCCTGAGGAGAAGGACTTGGGGGTATTGGTGGATGAGAAGCTCAACAGGAGCCATCAATGCAAGCTTGCAGCCTGTAAAGCCAACCGGATCCTGGTCTGTGTCAAAAGAAGTGTGGCCAGCAGGTTGAGGGAGGTGATTCTGCCCCTCTACTCCACTCTGGTGAGACCTCACCTGCAGTACTGCATGCAGCTCTGGAGTCCTCAGCACAAGAAGGACATGGACCTGTTGGAACGGGTCCAGCGGAGGGCCACAAAGATGATCAGAGGGCTGGAGCACCTATGCTATGAGGACAGGCTGAGAGAGTTCGGGCTGTTCAGCCTGGAGAAGAGAAGGCCCTGGGGAGACCTCATAGCAGCCTTCAGTACCTAAAGTGAGTCTACAGGAAAGATTGGGAGTGTAACGATAGGACAAGAAGTAGCAGTTTTAAACTGAAAGAGGGTAGATTTAGGTCAGATATTAGGAAGAAATTCTTTACTGTGAGGGTGGTGAAGTACCGGATGAGTCTGTCCAGAGAAGTTGTGGATGTCCCATCCCTGGAAGTGTTCAAGACCAGGCTGGATGGGGCTTTGAGTACCCTGGTCTAGTGGCAGGGGAGTTGGAACTAGAATGATCTTTAAGGTCCCTTCTAACCCAAACCATTCTATGATTCTGTAAGATTCTAACATTGCATGTATTGTACAGACAGTGATGACACTCTAGTTTGGTAATCCAGAATGCCTTTGGGTGATTTAGAGTACTATCTTTTGTAGCAGGAGGCATGCCTCAAGTTTGCCCAGTATGCCATGCTGACCTATATAGAAATAGGACGGGCAGGGGCTGCAGCCTAGTGTATTGAAGCCACTTCTGGTGCTAGACCACCCTGATTTCTGTGATATTTTAAAATTGTTAAACAATATTAAACATATTAAATATGCTAGTTAATATTGCAAAACTATATTAAAGAATAGTAGTCAAAACACCCTTAACAGGGAAAGTTTGGTCCTTATAGCACACCTCTCTCCATGTTCATCCCTGCAGGACTAAGCACAGTACAGCCCTTAATCTGGACAAATGAGTGCTCAAACACTCTCTTTCTGCTTCAGAACATTTTGTTTATTTTTTCACTCCAGCCAGGCCTGTAGGCATTTTCCCATCTAAAATTCTTCCCCATACATCTCATGCCAATATTTGCATTATGGTAGATTATGTTTTTCAGGGGCTCTCCCACAGCAGCTGAATTCTGAGATGACTCCCTACAGAATGCTACTATGGAATTCTGTGATTTTTCTGTAAAAAGAAAGGCTCTTTTTTTCCTAATGACCTTTCCTGCACATCAAGCCTTGGGATCTAAGCAGGAGCCTTTCTGGCTTGTGCTTCATCACATATGGTGCAGATGGCACAACAGAAGCTTAGTAAGGAATTCTGTCAGTCATTGGTGAGGCAGAATAACAACCCGTGTACATCCTGAGGAGGAAAAAAAATATTTTTCATGTCTATATGGGAATATTTCACTTATGCTGGGCCTGAAATGCTAAGAGCCAAAAGGTATTTGTACACATCTGTGAAAGACTGGAACTTTAAAATAATTGCCTCAAAGCTTGCTTAAGCTTCTGCAAATCGACAGCAGGCTTGCGGGCCGATAAGAAGCTAGCTTATATCTATTTATAACCTTCTGCAGATCATCCTCCTGCTTGCCAGTCACCACCCAAGACTGCCATCAGCTGAGGAGGGTATGTTGCCCCTCAAGCTGGAAAAGGTTTAGGCCTTTGGCTATCAGAGTGGCCAGACCCTGCCTACCCTGGGGCCCACCCGAGCCTGTGCTGTTAACTCCAAAATTGCTGAAGCACAACGACTGTGCCAAGCGCTGCCCAAGAAGCAAGGGGGCAGGAAATCTTATACGACAACTGTGTAAAATGACAATTAGCTGGGCAAAGGCCACCGCCATGCTGATTGGTCAAGCTACGCACTGACCTGGGCTACCTGGACTATAACTGGCACGGTGACCCACCACAATTTGGGAATCGGGACTGAGACCCCCACCACCATCAACCACAGATCAACGGGACGCTGCTGAACTTCTGGAGGACCGCCGAGATGTTGTTGGGCCTGTGGTGGTGACTATACTCTTGCTACGCTCCGTAATACTGCTACTCTTTTCTGCCTTTCCTCTACTGCCTTTACTCTATCGCTTGTCTCAGTGACTATTGCTGGGGAATAACAATAAACCTGCAGTGAGTGGCATCTGACCTCGTTTGTGTCTTAATCTTACACTTGGAATCATTGTGAACCTCTCCCGGGCCCAACGTAGTCAGACCGGGACGTAACAACATCAATTTAGGCCAATGGGTCTGAGCCTATTGTTAAGAATTTTGATTTTGACAGGCTATCCTGTCCCCTAAATTTTTCCCACACAGGCATGCACTATATTCAGGAATAGTTTTGCAAATTTAGGGCGTATATTTGCAGGCCTACTCCCACTATAAATGTTGGACAGAGGGCTGTGTGGAAGCCAACAGTGCTATATACACACAGATATCCTGAGCTCATGTTTTGCAAAGCACAACAAGCAGAATGGGCAGACAGTGAACTCTTCAGGCAATGTATAGCATACTTTGTTCTGCCTTTAATCTCAGCAAGTAGAAATAAACCAGGTAATTTGTCTGGAGATCACAGTGAGCAGCTGAGGCTGAACAGGGAATTTACCACAGTTTTCAGTGTTATCCTAAGTACTTATCATTTCAAATTCATTACCCGATTCGCCCATTAAATTTTCCTTCTATGTTCAAAGGGGTCAAATACATGTACTCCATGCAAAATTGACAAGTGTAAAAGTATCGCTTTTTTCTACAGAAATTAACAAATATGCTTTTATATATACAGTGATCAGCTCCATTTACTTACCAAGAAAGTGCTATTGTTTAGTAACCACTTTTCAAGCAGAACTGCTCTGCTAGTTGTGGGTTTTCTGTGGCCCCAGTTAGCTTTGACTTTTAGTCAAAGCCTTACTGTACCGTGTTTCTCTCATACTGTGAATGAAAACACTGCGCACACAACGTTCAAAGATTTAATTGAACATATTTCCAGCTTGATTGCTGCATTGGACCTTGTCATTAAGAGTGTTATGTCATGTGACTGCTTATATTGCTATGTGAAGTGCGAGTAGTTAAGGTAAATGTCTCAAGAGCACGGAGCTATTTGTATATTGGGTGTGTGGGACAGTGGTCAGAGAACAGAGGTCACACAGCTTACATATTTTCCAGGTATTTTGTTTTCTGTCTAATTAATTTTATAACCGAACAGATTTGTGTTTAGAGCAGTTGCGATTAACAAAAATTTAGTTTTACTAAAATATATTATTTTATATATATATATATAAATGGACAAAACTAAGCTATTTGGACAGCATATTTAAAGAAATAAAGAAAGCCAATTGAAAATATTTAGTTATTTACTTTGCCATACATGAGTAATATGTTGATTCTGGCTTAACCCAGGGATTAATGAAGAAATAATTCAAACCGTATTTACTGCTATTATCTTAAAAAATAAATAAAACACTTTTGAGGCCCTGACTTCCAGAGAAGCCTAAGAGACTTATGTTCCTAAATTCCACCAAGTGATCATCTCTTTTAAGCAATTTTAGACTATTTTGAAAATCCAGACCTTAATTGTTAGATTACTTAAAAGTAAGAGCCTGAATCTCACCTTCTTTTTTTAAGTTGTCCCAAGACTGGTGAAGTGAGGCTAGGCTTGAGTAAGTATTATATAGATTGAATACAGGGTACTAGGATATGACCTTATGCTTCTGATCATTGATGAAGAAAAAAATATTTTGAAGCCTGTTTCTGAAACATGGCTATAAAGGCACAGATTTATAGAATTATGTAGACAAGGTCAAATCCTACATGTATGTCGCAGACATGATTAACACCAGTCTTGCACTACGTGTGTTTTAATAACAATATTTTTTCCAAACTTCTGATCAGACATATTTATTTAGAAAGTGAATAAGGAAAGGTGCTTGACTATATAAGGTATGGCATGTCTTGGTAGTTACGACAATAGAAGTTGAGGAAGCCGTGGAATGAACGGAGAAAGACAAAGACTTTTCACAGAAAAATACCATAGTATGTTGGAACACAGATTCTTGTTCCTACAACTGTTTTATCAGTGCTTCTGTAGAATGGCTAAGAATTGGCCACAGCTGATCTGAATTGCCCCAATTTTAAATGTGTTACTGTGGAACATTTGACAAGGATGTAAGGATTGTAACTGGTTACAGTACACCCAACTTACACAAACACTATGTACATGTCTACTAGTGGACTTCATGTTTGTGGAAACAGTAACTGTAGATTTAAATACAGCAAAAAAATGGAATTTACTCTCTGTTTGGTGCTGTAATGAATCACATTCTATCGTAGTAGTAACCATATCCATCACAGAAGTAAATGATTCTAATTCCTGTTTTAAAAAAAGTATTATACTGCATATGTAGATGGTCCTTCATTTATTTCCTCTGTTACAGCATTCTCATTTTAACATTCTGACTCTACCGTAATTACTAGGCCTGACTGAAATCTTCCTATGGTTTCAGAGAAAGTGAAAGACAAGGAGACTAAATTTTTAACTAAGTTAAACTTCCTTTATTTTTATAGAACCACTACAACTTTTAATTTTAAGAAAACCCTATTGATCTATACTTTAAAGCTGCTAAATTAAGAAAACTGAAAATAAATTCATTTCAGGTTCTTCTGTGGAGTCTGTGAGAATTATAGTTTGTATGTTTCACAAAAGGAATGAATCAAAAGCTGGATTAAATACCATTCTAACCCCCTACTCCCCCACAAAAAGGGTTGGGTTTCTTTTTACCCTTTAACTCCATTATGAAGGCAAAGTAGGATACAGAACATTTAAACTCTACCATCTTCCTGATTCAGTTGCTGTTTGTGAGAAGTTTCATGTCTGGCTATAAGGTATTTTTAGTTGGAGTGACTGAAGTCTGGAGTTTTTACTCCATACATAAACACTCCTGAAGTCTGGAGTGACTGAAAGGCCTGAACACAAAACTGTTGAGCAGTTGTGACTGTTCACTCAACTCCTGCTTAGGTTTTGTCTAAGATAGCTCATGCTAAAGCCTGATGTATGCTGGGAGCAGCAGCACTAGGTCAAAGCCAGAGCACCATATAGACAGGTCAGGTGGCCAGGTAGATTAAAAGGACATGATGCAGCCACTGTCTCCTGCAAAATTGCTGTCTCTTGCAGAAATTATGTTTTGTCTGGCAGTTTCACCATAATCCACTAACTTGTGGAAATTGTACAGACCAGTCCTCCAAGCTGGAACGTATAAAACGTCAGCTTACCCAGAAGGCTTTTGAAGTGTCTCCAACAGCAGCTGGTCTCCTGAGGGTTTCATGCTTCCTGGTGTGACCAAGGCGACGACCACATCGTGATGGAGGCAGAAGAATGAGCACTCCTACCATCACACCATCCGCTTCTTTTTTTTTTTGTTTCCTCATAAGTGCACGATATTAAGATTTACAGGTTACAAGTTATGAAACCCTATGACTTGAATAAGTGAACTCATGTGCTAGACGTGTCTGTGAAAAAGGGGATTGAGTCCCTGTTTATCGTGTTTGTTTGTTGCATTTCTTAATGAGCTCATGAAATAAAGTTTAAATTGTGTAGTACATTGTCCTGTAAATTGGAGAGATCCAAATGGACTGTTACAACACTTTCAAACAAAACATTCCCTTCCTGAAGGTAAGACACTTCCTATAGGATACTTTCATATCGACCTACTGTTCAATAAACTGTCTATGAATGAGAATGTTTAATCTGATACTAATTGCCATAGAACTCTGACTAATTTTAACACAACCTGAGGCATTGCTACAGCACTCCCACAGTTCCAGGAACAGTCAGTTTCTTTCTCTCTCTCTCTCTTTCTCATTTTTTTTCTTCCCTTCAGTCTGTACTGCTCTTAAACTGCCTTGGATCAAAGGTGTGCTTTAATTCTAACTTGTCTCTCACTTGCGTTATTGTTACAGTTATTGTTACAATGAGATGAAACCAACATAAATTACAATAATTACATAACTGTGATTGGGTTTTTTTCCCTCCAACATACATGCTGATTGATCTAGGAAGAGAAAAAAATTGAGCACTTTATGCAGAAATATTTCTATTCTTGTAACGTGGTAATAATTAGCTTAATGGCACTGGAAAAATAGTAAAGAAATGTTTGGTCTTAACTGCATGTCTGTCAAAACCATTTATTGATTAAAAGAATTTAAAAATATAACTTCTTTGAGAGTGTTGCTGTTGTACAACAAAAAAATTAAAGATAATGAGAAAGCCAATATAAAAAATTTTTCTTATCATTCATAAGAAAATAATTGACTCTGAACACTTTTCTTTTGGAAAAAAATAATAAAATTACATGCATTCTAAAGAAAAACATGTGAAATAAGTACTATAATCATTGCAAGGGTGCCAGAAATTTGTTAACTGAATTTTTCTTTTTATGGCTATGTTCTTCCAATTTCAAGCTGGAAATGTAGAAAATAGAAGATACTAGAATTTGTTGTATTTTATCAAAGAAAAGGTTAAGTAGAGTATCAATTAATGGAGTATCTGTTGATTTAAAGAGCCAAAGGGGAATTTAAACTATTCTCCATGGTCATATTTTCAAAAGTACCAGCTAGTCATGTGTGGGATTCAGAAGTACCAAACAAGATTAGGAATCTAATTCACTTCAATTTCAGTGGAAATTATATGCCCAATCTGTTGAAGGACATTTGAAAATCCTCTTATAGAAACACATGCATGTTTATGTTGTTAAATCACTTTAAATATCTTGCCCAAGGTAAGTTGCAAGCACAAATCAATTAAGTAATAGCAGATTTGTTTCTACATTGCTTTAGTTTACTATTAACTCCAGCTCCCCAGTCTGTGCCTTTAGTTATATCATTGCATTCTTGTGTTTACCACTGGAAATAACTGCATCTTGTAAATTCTATGGAATGTGCTTTCTAGTAGTAGAGACTTAGTAAGTTCCCCTCTGTCATGCAGACTAATGCAGGAGGTTGCATGTGCCAAAAAGGTAATTTGAGGACAACAGGAAACCATTTGTACGTTTTCCCTGCTTCTGAGCCTCCATATATAGGGTGTAGTTGGTAGGGGCTCCCCAAATGGACAACAAACTACAGTCAGGGTGGGGCATGGGGAGAATCAAGGCAAAACAACTAAGAAGCAGCAGTAGGTGCTGAAGTGAGCAAGAGGCAGAACTCACATACATGAATCATGCTTGTTGGGAAGACTTGACAAAGTTCTGTGAGAATTAAACTTACCACT
Organism: Stercorarius parasiticus; assembly: GCA_013396915.1. Lineage (NCBI taxonomy): Eukaryota > Metazoa > Chordata > Aves > Charadriiformes > Stercorariidae > Stercorarius > Stercorarius parasiticus. The sequence continues at coordinate 52,847 of VWZL01000847.1, forward strand.
CTTCTGTATTTAGTTCATTTTAAAGTATCAGCAGAAAAGAAACTCCTGATGTATTTTCTGCTTGCTAATAGGTAGGCAGTGCATGTCCTACCACAAAAGTATTGTCTCCTATGAAGCCTCATGCTGTATGGCTATGAATGATAAAATTATGTCTTGACATATTTTCCACATAGGAAGGCTGGGAATTTAGTTAATAAGGAGGCATGCTATTACTATTTGAGCTCTTAGATAACTTTCAGGGAAAAAAAAAGCAGTTTTGTCAGGAAAGTGTGTGAGTAAATTGCATAACCTTTTTTGCAATTAGTTTAATACAAAATAGTTCCATAAAAAATAGAACACTTGAGTTCATTTTTCCTTATTCTAATGTAAATGCTATTAAGTCCTGAAATAAAATACTTTCCTAAATAATTTGGTAGTTCTCATACATCTTTTCCTTCTGTAGGATGATCCCTCAGTCTTTCCTTGATGTAAATGGAAATAAATAAAGAATGCTCATTATTAGGGAGGCTGCCAGTGAATCTGTAATTTTTCACTAGGAGCTGAGTAAACTTAGTTATGTAATAATGTACCAGGCTTGACTCTGTTTATTTTAAGTCGAAGTGACAGTAATTTTTTATAAAGTACTATCATATCACTTAACACATTTGTCTTTTAACATCATGTGTGCACATGTAATCTGATCATTAGGACTGAATAGTTCTTATACTTTGTTTTTAAGGGAAGGCATATTTTGCAAATAGTATATTTTCACATGCTAGGGTTAAATCATAGTAATTTTCAACGTCAAAAGAAAGAAAGATTTCTAAGACTTAGGGAGGTAACTGCAAATTCAACTGACATTTTTGACCTATTCAATAACCTAAATTCACTTAATGATTCACTTTTGTGAGAAAGGCATATGGATAAGTGGCTGGTGAAATGTATTAAGGTCTTACAAATGCAAACATTTGCGACATACATGATATGATGATAATGTTTTCATTTGGATAACATATAACTGAAAATTTGCATATGTGGAATTAAATGGATTCTTTACTTCCTCTATTAGTTACATTTCCCAAAAGGAGACCTGAGGGGTGAATTTTATGATTCAGAGAGGGATAGTTTCTGCCCTGTTCCTTGCTTGCTCCTGAAGTTAAATAATTTATGTCCTTATTTTCTCTTACTGCCAATACCAATTCATATTGAGCCAATAGAAACATTTCTGGCAAAATGTGCTTCCATCAAAGAATGCTATTTTGTCATAACATAAACATTTGATGTAATTCTCGTTTGGGTAAATATTCAAAAGTTTCTTTTTTTCTGCTTCAGTGGAGAACACAATTCAAAAGTCAAAGTTTGTTGTAAAATAGAAGAGACAGCCCTCCTCAGCAGCTTCTGCTGTTGTGTTTTTCTGTTTGTCATTTTTCCAAGCCTGTTTACTGTTTGTGTGTTCTCTCTTGCAGAGGGATGGAGAGAAAGTGGAGCTTTCTGTGAGTTGTCTGGTACCATCCTGGTGCTTCATACTGTGGCATTGAGAGCTCACTGCAGAAGCGTTGCTTCCAGAGAAAGAGAAATAAATTTCTTCCCTTTTTAATATTGATTTAGAAAAATCAGAGGGAGAAATAAGATGCCTTGAGTGCAGGAGGCTGGAAAAATTAGTCTTACAGTCTTGACATTTATCTAGGATTTTAAAAAGCTGTTTAATGAAAACTGTATATAAGTCATCCTGGGGTCCATTTTTGCCTCTGGGAGAAAAGTTTGAGAGAAGTCATACAGAAGTCTTGCTGATTAGGCTGTTGGAAATCATTATATAGTCTGTAGTATGAGTACTGCCTGCAGCAGAATTTCAGAATAATATGATGGACCACAAAAGATAGAGTAGAATCCAAACTTCTGTATCGAGTGTGTTCTTTGGCCTTTTAATTTTAATTTCTTTTGTTAATTAAAATGCTGCTGTGTATGATTGAGAAACCTTGTCAACTCTGAAGTTGTTTTTGTGTCACTAGAGCATATTCTCATATTTTGAATCTTTCTTTTCAGGAAGCGTCCAAGACTGTTAGAACTTCATGCTCTTTTCTCTTCTGCACCTGGGCAGACAATAAAAGTAGTCAGGCTTAATGAATTGCCACTAGTCAGCTGTGGTAATAGCACTGACTGGAAACTGTCTTTTTATCTCAGACATGATGTCTGTCTTGTCTGAGTCTCCTTAAATGAATGTGTCTTTTCTGGGGAGTAGGTAAGATTTGCTCTTTTGGCACCTGAAACAAGTAATGGAGTTGGTTTCCTATTTGCATAGCAGACGAGAAGAGGTCTTTTCCTTCAAGTGGGCCGATGTCTTTGACATGAAGGTTAAATTCAGGAACTTTTAGTGTTGAATCTGTATAGTCTTCACACTGAAAATGAGGCTTCAGAATTGTATTTGCTTCCAGTTCTGTTCCTAGGAGCCCTGTCTCCTCCAGTTCCAACTGTGTGCAGAAGGGTCATAGAAATACTTTGTTGATGTAACTTTAATGGAAAACTCCACACAAACAGGAGAGGAAGTGTACCACCAAACACAAGACAGGGAGCTGGAAATTTTGAGATTAATCATGGCTCTGATAGTGATTAAGTAGTCTGTTCCTTCTGTGGACTATATAATATTTTTTTTAAAGCACAATTCTAAACACAGATAAGATTAATGCACATGGACTTGGTCAGAGGACAAATTTCATTTTGGTGACTCCCATAATTCTCTCACGTCTGTTAATAACCCACTTTGAATGTGCATATTGCCTTCACAACAGAAGCTGGGCAATTGTACTATTTAATCCTGCACTTGGGCCACAACAACCCCATGCATCGCTACAGGCTTGGGGAAGTGTGGCTGGAAAGCTGCCTGGCAGAAAAGGAGCTGGGGGTTCTAATTGACAAGCGGCTGAATAGGAACCAGCAGTGTGCCCAGGTGGCCAAGAAAGCCAATGGCATCCTGGCTTGTATTAGAAATAGTGTGACCAGCAGAAGTAGGGAGGTGATTGTCCCCCTGTACTCAGCACTGGTGAGGCCACACCTTGAGTATTGTGTCCAGTTTTGGGCAACTCAATACAAGAGAGATATCGAGGTGCTGGAGCGAGTGCAGAGGAAGGCAACGAAGCTGGTGAAGGGCCTGGAGAATAAATCTTATGAAAAGCGATTGAAGGAGCTGGGACTGTTTACTTTGAGGAAGAGGAGGCTGAGCGGAGACCGCATCACTCTCTACAACTACTTGAAAGAACATTGTAGAGAGGTTGGTGCTGGTCTCTTCTCACAGGTAATTAGCGATAGAACAAGGGGCGATGGCTTCAAGCTGCAACAGGGTAGGTTTAGACTGGACATTAGGAAAAAATTCTTCACAGAAAGAGTGGTCAGATACTGGAACAGGCTGCCCAGGGAGGTGGTGGAGTCACTATCCCTGAACGTGTTTAAGAGTCGTTTAGATGTGGTGTTAGGGGATATGGTGTAGGGGAGAACTTTGTAGAGTGGGGTTGATGGTTGGACTCGATGATCCCAAGGGTCTTTTCCAACCTAAATGATTCTATGATTCTATGATTCTATTTGGCAGGTTCACTACAGTGAATGTTTGTTTTGGCATCTTACTACATCAACATGTTGCAGAGTTCATGTGCTGATGGAAGGAAATAATGCTGATTATTCTCCCCCAGATACCCATTCCAAAGACAAATAAAGCAACAGCTCTGTAGTCAGAAAAAGCTAGACAACACAAAGCGAAGCTAGAAGATTTCCCTCCCCACCCACTATGTTCTGGATCTAGGAGCAGGGTTATGTGATAAAGCTGTTTTGCTTTTCTAGTAAATGCCAGCCCTTTGTGGCTAACTGGCTGGCTTCTTCGTGCAATGTGTTATTGTTCTGTCCCAAATGAAAACACACTGGATGGAATTAAGAATGTGGAGCTAAGTGCCAAGAAAAACATTTATCTGGCCTAAAAACCTGCCACCACTCAGCACCTGTCTGGGCATGAACTGAACATTGTAGTAGTTGATCCACTGCAGTCTGACTGATAGATGTGTGAAATTTTTAGCTGTGTGTTCTCAGTACTTGAGCACCCTCCTGGGAAAAAAAAAAGCATATTAAGCACATTAGCTTAAACCTTTTTGTGGAGAGCCGGCAACCTAGAGCGAGCGCTTGCTCACTTTCTTTTCCTGCTCTTGTTTGTGGAAAATGGGGAGAAGTAAGACACTTGCAAATCAATGCAGATTCCTGTTATGTTAGAGGCACTGCAGGATGGTGCCAACTGGGGAAACAGGGAAAGAACGGGAGAGAGATGGACCCAACCTAGAAGTGCACAGTGTATTCAGTTCAGGAAAAGATCTTGGCTAGCATTTACTTCTCAAGGGGAACTTCTAACAGTAACTGCTCAGCAGTGGTAATTTGTGATCAAGGAATGGTCTGGCATGAGCAAGGAGGCTCAACTGCAAGAAGGGGTTAGACTGGCTGGAAGCAGGAATTCCCAGAGCCAGAACAGATTCCTTGCAAAAGAGTGAAGATTCCCTTGGTGATAAGAAACAGTGCCAGCATTGTCTTGCAGACTGTCCTGGAATGAGAATATTCAGGGACACAAACCCAGGGATCACCTTTGGGCAGCAGAGTTGGACTCTGATATGGAGGATGGATCCAGGGCCGGGCTGATATGCCCCATGCGGCCCCTCCCCGAATTGGTGCTGGTGCAAGTGTGTATAAGGAATGTGCTTGTGATGCATCTTTGCAGACTCCATGTAGAACTGCGTATTGCGGTAGGACTGCCCAATGCATTATTCATTAAATTTTCCTTTTATATTTAAGCACAAATGTGTGTTTAATTCACGTAGAGAGGTACCATAAAATTTCCCCAACGGTTCCCTTCTCTATTTCATTCTTTCTGATATGGTTGCTTAGCACTAAACATGAAACACTTAATAAATAGTATGCAGGAAAATTCTGGAGTTGCAGACAGTGTAATTTCATCTGTCTGTTCCTACTTCAAGACTCCTAATGGACCTGAAATGATCTACAGGTATCAACCATTCTCCATCGAAGTCTGTGTGAGAACTGCTTTAAAGAAAACAGTGAAGTAAAATAGAAAACAAGTTAAGTAAGGGATAAGACTAAATGATGGACAGATTGCTTGCATTGCACAAGAACTCCTATCCTTGCTTCCTCACCCCAAACATGATTTGAACTCTGAAACTTTAAAACTCAGTTTGACTAACTGATACACATACACATTTCTTTATATTTTTTATTTTCACTTCTTGAATTACTCTGAAAGCAGAACACAAGAAATACGAAACAAGATATTTTTCTTTATCTTAAGCAGCCTGAGGCAGGATGTAAAAGAAATATGTGCAAAGCCTCATAAATCTTGAGATGAAATGGCACCTTCACAATAGATCTCTGGGCAGTTGTGCCACTTCAAAATTCAGACTTCATATATTTGTGTCATATACGAGTCTGAATTTTAAAAAGTAGGTTTCTCTGTGAACTTTGTAAGCTCATCATTGTGGCTGAAGCTTGGCAAAGCAACAGAGCTTTCCAGCTGTCTCAAGTCAGAAATGAGCCCTCACTTACCTTCTGGGGGAGCCTCTGTTATTTAACAGACCAAAGGCTTAACACAATTAGCCTCCACAGGATAAAGTTAGACTCTATGAAACCATCTTGCCCTGCCTTATTTTTGGGAGGTTTCTTTTGTTTGGAAGAGACCTTCTTGTTATCTATCTGTCTGGATGGTTTTATGGTTAACGTAGTGAAGAAAAATTACAAGATGGTAGTATCAGAAAAGTAGAAAAACATAAGTTCTCCATCTGAATTCCATTTGTCTGCACATTGCCATCATCCAGGATTAATTTCACTTTTATATGTATTTTCTTTTATATATCATGTGAGAGTTTACCTAAATGTAACTTCCTTTTCCCCCCTCCCAGGTCATCTCAGCTACAGAAATTCTAAAAAAACTGCAAGGGAATAATTTCTATAGAGGCAATAAATTTGCTCTGTGATATCCAGAGCCTTTGCATCAAAACTGCACAATGGTAGGAAAAAGCTGCTGACACAGCTGGTACTTAGGGTGCAGCTGTTGCCATATCCTGTGCTCTTATTTATCCTTTAAGCAAGGGCTTGATGAGACAATTAGCAATGGATAAGTTTCAGAAGTTCAGTCTGGATAAGCTTTCACAAGTTTCAGATGCTTACCCAAAGCTTATCTGGGGCCTCAAAATTTGTGCTGGAAAGGGCACAAATATAATCTCTCAAGATTTATGAGGCTTTGAGCATCTGCTCTTAGTGGAAATATGAGAACAGCTTTTCTCAGAATCTAGAAGGTTAACTGATGTTTTAAAATGTGTAGAAGATATTAAATTACATTGTCTTCTTAGACAAGCTTTTTTGAGTTTTCCAGGTTCCTGTATAATTAAGGTTGTCAGCATACTTATTCTTTCTTTACTCATCCATACTAATATTGGTTTCTGATGAGAAAATATTGTTTATTTTTTTGTTAAAAGGATAGAATATTAGCAACCTGTAATGTGGTACACTCATTAGAGGTAATCGGCACCTAGAGGCTAGTATATTGTGTTCACAGCAGTTCCCCAGGAAATTTACATCCCTTCTCTCTTAAAAGAATCCAAGGAAATAAGTTTTGAAAACTACAAATAAATGCTCTACAGCTGAGTTGGAAACTTGACTGTTTTGGAAGGGCAGCCAAAGAAGTTGTGAGGAAGAAAAGGTAAGCAGGAGAATTCACATGGGGATATTCCCACAATTATCTGAAATTTATCCCGTGTGATACGTTTCAGTTCTTCCACCAACAGTATGATCCCTTGACTGAGTAGTCATATATGGTGATATAAGAAGCTTGATAGTAGAAGAGACGTACTGGAGTAGAAGGTACTAACTGGAGTAGATTTTTAAATGTATAATTAACACTGTAAATATCAATCTGAAGACCCGTTCTGAACAAACGTCCCTGGTATTCATACAATTCCCCGTGCGAGCCATAGCCACAAACACAGAACTTTGTTGGGCTCCTTAAAGAAACTCTGTCAAGTTAGCTAAAAGGAACATCATATTCCTTCCCAGCACTGAATAGTATTTTGAGCAGTCATTGCATGATACTTATAATCCTGTCTGTTGTACTCAGAGACCAGATTCTCTAATTATCTGCACGTCTGCATAATATCAAACACAGAAAGATTTCCTCATTCTATTATATGAAGACTTATGTTGAGAAGGTAAGTTATTTGCATATTGAAGACTTGAGAAGAATAGAAAGGAGGGGATTTTTATAAAGTGAAAAATATAAATGAGTTGACACTGCAAGCTGCAGTTTCAGGAGACGTCTTTTAATGAAGCATTTCACTGATGTCGTCTTCTTCCCTTTTTGTCTTCTGAAACTAAAATAGTTCGGTTTTGGGACCTTTTCTTGTATTTTGGCATTGGACATTGTGCTGTCCAGCTGCAGTTTTGTTATTTGGTCTAAAAAGGGGATTAGGTTGTACTCTTCACCCACCCAGGGAGAAAATGGGTGGAGATATTTTCCTATATATATAGTTATTCCTCTAATTTGTTAACTTTTATGAAAGAGTTTACCTTTCTGTGAGAGTGAGTTTGAAAGGCAGATTAACAGAGCCTATGTTCTCCTGTGGTAATTTTGCATAAAAGGAGAAAGGATGACATGATTTGCTTGGACAAAGTAGGTTCCTCTCTGCTTGAATTTCCAGTAACTGGCCTATTTTCTGTCAATGCACCATAATGTACTGTTGATACAGTACTATGCAATGTATATTCTGTGGTGTACAGAGGTAGACATATGATGTGCAATTAATAAACCTTTTTTTTTTATTTAACACTACTGAATTCTATTGTTTGACTTCTTACATATATCTTTTCAAATTAATAAATTCTGAATGCGACAGTCTTCAAATATAATTTGTTATTTGTTGGTGAAACAGAAGTGACATTGGTGCAATGTCTTTTTGCTGGAGTATTTGTAGGACATGTAAGTTGGCACACACAAGGAATATACCTATGAAAGAAACTCAGTGACACTTGCCCTGGAGCTTTCCATCATTTGAAAATTTTAGAAGTCACATGGGAGTCCAAACCAACTAAAGTCGGTTGCATAGTAGAAAACATGATGTTGTGTGTCACATTTAATTTAGAATAAGGCACAATCTAGGAGGCTATTTCTTCCTGGAATAACTACGGAGTGACTTGCTCTTTTGAGGTCTATGATGAAGGCAGTGTAAAGCATTCAAGAGTACCATAATGTACAATCTCAAGACCAGCTCTGGTAAAAGTCAGTAGACTGTAGCAAACAAAATATTGATTATTATTAAAAGATTATTTTTGGATCAAGCTTGTCTATGTTTCAAAATTTATTTTAAACATTCAAGTCCAATATAGACTTCCAGCTGTTTTTATGAATTACTCTGTTGATTCGCTTGTTGGCTCCCAAGGGAAAAATTAACCTATTTATACTGAGGTGTGTTGGATTTCAAAGTATTTGGCAGCACCTAAGAAAGACATTGTGAAAATAATTCAATTAAAATTAGGAGAGATAATTGCAGATGTTTTATCAGTCTTGAAATAAGCCTTTGCTATAGCACCATATTCCAGAAGCTGTCTTATAAAAGGTTCTTTAGAGACTTCTGGCATCATTCAGAGGAAATAATCTTCCTAATCTTCCTGTTGTGAGTAAGGACTGGCATTAGATTCAAGACTGTAACACCAACACTTTGAAATTACAAAAATCTGTTAAAGGACATTTGTTTACGAATATTGCTTTTGTACTTCTGATTTATGATTAGGTATAAGCCCAAGGTTTCCCAAGTGATTACTCATGACTTTGCAAAGTTGGATTTCAGGAGCATTTAATCACCTTATGTAGATTGGATATCTGATCTTTTTACTGAGGATAACTGCACTACTGTAATACTTGCCAGTACTACCACAAAAAAGTACCTGTGATATATCTTTATTAATTAACTGAATACAGCTCTCATTCCTGGGAGACAATGCTCTTCCTAATGCAGATTGGGATGCTGTTGACCTTCTTTGCCGTGAGGTTGCATTGCTGGCTCATGGTCAGCTTGAGGTTACCAGGACCTCAAGGTCTTTCTCTGCAGAGCTGCTTTCTAGCATTCACCCCCCAGCATGTGCTGATGCCTGGGGATGTTCCTCCCCAGGTGCAGGAGTTCGCATTTCTCTTTTTGTTGAACTTAATAAGATTCCTCTCAGCCCAATGCTCCATCCTGTCCAGATCCCTTTGGATGGCAGCACAGCCATCTGGCATAACAGCCACTCTTCCCAGTTTTGTGTGGTATGCAGACTTTCCGAGGGTGTGCTCTATTCCATCTTTCAGGTAATTAATAAAAATGTTAAACATTATTGGCCGCCAGAATTGACCACTAGTGACTTGCTTCCTAGTAGACTCTGTGCCACTGCTCGTGACTCCTTTGGCCTGGCCATTCAGCCAGCCATATCATGCGATATCATCTAGATGTTATTAGCAATTAAGTAGTAAATTTCTTAAACATGTTTCAGAGTCTCATGATTGAAGTTATTAAGTGTATGGTACTGTTTATTTTTTTGTTTTTGGCACAGATTCTAACTTTTTAGGAGGCCATCACTACCTGCAGTTCCTGGCAACAGAAGTGGGTAGCTAGGTATAAGATACTAAAACTTAGCTCTGAGGTGCTAAGAAAAGCAGGACATAATTTTCAGTGCCATACTTGCTTCCCCTGGAATTGGAAAAAGCTTAAGGCATGTCATTCCCATCTGCTTATTGAATTAGGCTGTCTAGAATTCCTTTCAGGGAATGTTCAAACTCATAATTTCTTGACTCAGCGAAATCTTTTTATTAATTTATTTCATGTCCTATGAAAAATCAGAACTATCTTTATACAAAAGCAAAATAAAGCAGACTGTACTAAAGCACGTCTTCATCATCTGACAATCCATTGTTGTGACCCTAAATGTGACATATGACTCGAGCAGCTTAAAGAAAACATTAATACTGATGTTTTTAAAGGTGGGGTTTTGGGGTTCATAATGTCTCGTTATTTCAGATCACCAGAATTTTTTAGTGTTTTCTTTACCTGTATTTTCTGTAAAATAAATCAACTGAGAAATTTACTAAAAGCATTGGTTTAGATGGTGCAGGGCATCTAACTCTTGGTATCTGAATATATGCTAATATTACTACATGTTTAGAAACTGGGTCATCTAAATACCTTTATAACTCTAGACTTAAGCTTTAGTAAAGCTTTCGTAAGAGTCTTGTCCAAAAAACTAAGGTTGAGGAAATCTTACTCTGTTTCTGCTGTTTTGATATTTACAGGCTAAAAGTCAGATGCTGCATTGGCTGTACTTTATTGAAATTTTATTTATCTCATTGGAATATGTGGGGTGTTTGAGACATAAATATTATGTCCAAGATTCAGAAACTGTGAAACAGAATAGCACTGTAATCTTTGGTAATCTGTAATTCTGGTAACAAAGGAAAAATAAAAATGGTAAACCAGTGTAAAAATGTTTGTGAAGAAAAAAGTTAATATTTATACAAATAGAAGACTTGTACAAATAGAAGACTTTATGCACAATAAAAAAATACAGGAAAATACTGTGCGAAGGCAATCATTGTGTACTAATGTCACACATTACATAAAATATCCACCTGTATTTTCATTTTTTATGAGCGTATTTAACACCATATCAAAATCATTGAACAGCTAATATGAACCAAAACCAAAATTATATATCCCTTGGAGAAGAATCTAAGTGTTGAGTACAAAGACCTAGGTATTTAACTGTCCCCTAAGCCATTCTGTAGGAAATTAAGTTCAAAATGTAAATTAAGTTGAAGTGTTCCATAATCCTGGTGAAATTTCAGAATTAAGGATTAGTTTTATGTGACATTTTAAATGTTACGATCTCTTGCCAATGCCCTTTTTCTCTTTCTTTTACATTAATAAATCATGCCATGCAGATAAGGAAATCGAATGCTGTCTTCCACATCTTGAGTGGGTCCTGTAAGGACTGGATTAGAATATTGGGTTCATAGAATAACTCTATATGTGTTTTCAATGAAGAAGTTGGTTTAGGTATCTACCTTAAGGAATTAATTCAGGGTTATGAAGTCTGAATGTAAATAGACATTAATACTCCTTGCAAAGGCATGATTTCAGGCACATTTCTCTCTTTATTGACTGCTATAAATTGACTCTGTATCAAGTGTCTCACATTTTATGTGTAGAGATTCCAAGTGCTTAAATGTGGGCTATAGATCCAACTGGAACAAGACAACACCAACCTTTGTTTCCCCTAGTTCCTTTTGCTTCCCTTTGGGTGCTCTGAAGCGTTCACGCTACACTCTGAAGAAGAAAAAAATACTCCATTGTGTTGGGATATTACAGGGTTCTGCAGAGAAATGGTCTTCAAGTTGATAGTATTAGGAAAAGGTCTTAACTGAGGGAAGTGTGAACTTTTATGATTACTGATTGCTTCAGGGCTCACAAATGTAAGGCTGAAATTTGAGTGATCCTGCGACAAAGGGATGTAATAGAATTTCATGGTACATACACGTTTTCATGTGAGGTTGTAGCTTGTAGTAATAGTGACAGATAACAAAACTAAGCAGTAAAGCACTCAGTTCCCAAAACAAATTTCAAAATACAATGCTTTATTTGCAGAAATTATTATTGAATCAGAACTTGCTGATTTGGAAATTGTCTTCTGAGAAATCGATCACAATGCAAAGTGCCCATCTTTGTAACACCATGTGCTTAAATCATCCTCTGGAATGACTATTTAGTTCTTTTCCTACAGTTAATAGAGAAGTTAATTTTAGGGAGGAATGTTCAGTCGTGTGAAAACTGCCCAGGACTGAAGTGAGATTAACTAAACTTGAACATTACAATTTGTAATACTCGATAGAAGGGAAACTATGAATGATGTGCAAGAGTAGCCACAAATCCTGTAGAAAGTGTGATCTTATTTCTGGCTAGGATTAGAGAAAGCTGGAAACAGAAACTCTGACTCTTAAGAGTATGGGAATAAATCCAGATAAGACATTGAACTTCAGCTTGTGATCTCATCATATGCAAATGACACACCTTAATATATCACTGTAATCAAAGCTACATCTGGATGGTTCTTTGACAGTTTTCACAGAAGAAGCTCAGGTTGGAGCCCCCAATTTATTCGGTGGCATCTGGAAGCTGCAGATGTTCTGCATGCTATAATGAGGCATTTTTTATATGGATAAAGTGCAATCTTAGAAAGGTTCCATATTGAAGCCTGCAGTCTTTAGAAAAACTCACACTTTGTCATGGCAGAGTGTACTTAATGGTATTTCTTGTCAGGTTTGTAGTTGAAGTTTGATGCTGCAATATCAAAGTGCTGTAAAATAGACAAGTATATGGCTCAGGTACTCAGCTAGTTGAAAGGACTGTTGGCTACAATGAACTACCTGCTTTCATTTCAGCTGGGAATGGGACCTTTAGCTTTCTCGAGAGATCCCTCAGACTATTAAATATTGTCCATTATATGAAGCTGTCTGCAGTGGAGGACGCTGGCCTCTCTCTGCTATATAACCTTCCTATCTTTAATTGTGTTGTGGTTTGGGCTGAGCTGGCCACTAAAATGAACAACAGATGCTGTCTTTAACTTCTCTCCAAAGGGAGAGAAGAAAGAGAGAGACTTATGGACTGAAAAAAACCCCTAAACTACTTTAATGATACATTAATAGCAAAATAATAATAATAAACCAAAATAATATTAATAAGAAAATTATGAGATATATATGCAATATATAAAACTTGTATCGAGCTCCCAGGATGACGTTCACGTCACCGGCAGGTGCTGGAAAAGTCCCAGACTGGACTCAGCAACAGACATGAACTGGATTCAGGAACATACGGATCAGGATCAAAGGCAGATAAACAGACAGAGTCCTCCTCGAGTGCCAGCCATTGAAGAAAGAGAGGCTGACACCTTTGATCCCTCAGCTTTTATACTGAGTGTGATGCAAATGGAATGGAATACCCTGTTGGTCAGTTGGGTCACCTGTCCTGGTGGGGCTGATTTGTAAGGCTTCTGAAGGGGAAAATTTTGCTTATAGACAAATGGTCAAGAAACTATCCCATAAGCAACTTTAAAATTATATAAAAGTCTAGAAATGATGCTTCTAGCAAATACATGAAAAATAATTTTTAGAGTTGAAATTCTAAAGAAAAAAGGTTTTAATTTAATGTTCTATTGTAGACATCCTGTGTAGATGCATGTGTGTTTATATTAAATAGAAAGAAACAGTACCATTTTTCTTACTGATGGATCTTTCTTTGTATCTCTGTGTTATGAAGATATCCATTTATTTTACTTGGTAATCAAGAAATATGGTAGAACTTCTTCAGCGTTTTAATTAAGCACCCATATTTGGTTGGCCAAGATTGTCGCTCTTTCATTCTCAAATAAGCTGTGATGTTTTTCAGTGTAGGTTAAAAACCCACTCCTTTTTATTCCATGGTGTGCATTTTCTGTGCATGTGTACAGAATTACAGAATTACAGTATTATATATAAACAATAATTTAAATGGGTAAATGTGGTTTAGTATATTATGCTAGCGTTTCACAGAATACTGTAACACTGTTATGTTATAATGCATGTAACTAAATACAGAACACGTAATACATAACACTAGACTGGATGCTAGCTGCAGGATTAATAGATTTCATATCAGGTCTATTGTGTATTTTTATCACCTTATGTCTGGTCAGAAAATTGAAAGGAATAAAAAAAAAAAGCTGCAAAATTAATGTATTTAAAACACTAATTAACTACTTTTTTGCCATTTATAAATACATTATAGAAAACAGTAAATACTTTGTTATGATACATATTAGAATTTTAATTGTGAACACATTATTACTAGATACTTATGATTAATATGCTGTATTATATGAAGTTATAAATCTCTATTTTTTCCTACTATTCTTTTGCTAATCTGTTGAAAAATTTCCTTGTGTATAGATAATCAATATGCAAAACTCCCTTCAGGACTGCATTTACTGCACTTCATAAGAGAGTGCAGAATACTTGAGGGTATAAAGCCCTGCTCCTGCAAGCTCTTATGTAAGTACTTCCCCACAAGTTTGAAAATAGTCCAAGTGATTTGAATGAGACTATTTGGAAACTTACGTGTTTGAAGTTAAGTGTGTGTCCAGACATTTGCAGAAGTGGGGCTTGAATTGGACTTGTTGCATTCAAACCCTACTTTAGTACAAAAGAAAACTGGAGAAGAAGACCCCGTATGTGCACAAATGTCATGAACTACTAAAAGTAACTGAAAACAGGCATGAATCTAGATCACTGTTTAGTGAGAGAAAAAAAAAAAAAAGCCCAGGCCTTAACAGTTCTATATATAAAATTGCTGCATTTTTTAAAAGGACTGCTGGTATATCGCCTTGTCTGCAGTGACCTTTTGTTGTTCAGTTCTTCCTTTTAGAAATAAATCAGACTAAAAGGAATACTTTGCAACACATTATGAAGTATTGGGATAAAACACTTTAAAGAAAAGTATAGAAAGCTTTCTTATACATCAGATAATGAAGGAAATGCTGTTTTAACACAATTTATATTTTTATTCAGCTCTTAAGCTTAACATCCCTGCCAAGATCCAGCTCTACAATAACTCCACACTTCAGCATCTGCAACTTCTTAAAACACTGTTAAACAGATGTAATTCCTGGCATAACTTAGTTCTCGCCGGCACTTTTTGTTACATTCCACTAAGACCAAACAGGAAATATATTTCCTTCAGTTTAAGAGTTCAGGAAGAAAATGAGCCGCTCTTTGTAGCACAGAACACAAGGAGACCTTCATTGCTTCATACCATCAATTAACAGGTCAATGGTAAAGTAAACAGGCAGTACTCTTAGTGTGTCAAAGATGTGAGTAAATTTATTGATGTTGATTCCTTTTAATGTGCATATTTAATTTTTTTTTCCTCTCACAGGTTTTAGGCACACTTTCTCTAGTGCCCTAATGATTTTTGATCAGTATATAGTCCCAGTCAATATCTCCAATGTACATTTTGTAAGCAACTTAAGTTTGGATTTAATGGCATTTTTATTGGTACGGAGTGCAAAAAAATGCAGAAAGATGCCTAGAGGACTTTTTAAAAGCACTTCGTCATTTAGTGTTCAGTCAACTTCAAATGTTACAGAAAAAATCTTTATTGATCTTAATGACAGATCTTGTGCATGTTATTTTGGGGAGACGTAAGAAAATTAGCACTGAAGGTTCTGAATGAACTTTTACCTTTGTGTAAACCTGAAATGGAACTTTTTTTGTGTTTGAAAATGTTGATTTGTATTTTATTTTTTTATTGTGTTTAATTTCTTCTTGTGGCTCTGCCCTTCCTATTTTGAACCAGGCCTGGAAACGGAAATACTGAAATATTTGCAGAAATGTTATTCTTTAGTCTATTTTTGGCTTGGTGAAACCACAAAGAACTGGAAATCCTAGGAGAAAACCAGCTCTTGTGAAACGTTGTCAGCTATGTTTCCAGATGTAGAGATTAAATAAATAAATAAATAAAATCAGGATTTATCCAAATTTATGAACCCCCTGAGTTTTAGCTACCAGTCATTCATTGAGAGATTATTGAATATTTCTTTTGGCTTATGTAAATCAGTAAGAAGGATATGTTGCTATATGTTTTTACAGCTCTTGATGTACCACTGGACAGCAACACAAAAGTCCAAACTAAAATATGACAGAAGACTGCAGTAGAGTTTTTTGCATTAATTCAAAGTAGACACAAAATTTAAATCTCCTTTGCAGAAACTTTCTAATCTAAGAATTTTCCCCAAATACATTTTTTTTAAAACTGGAGAAGGGACAAGACTGTAAGTAAGTGTGTGTATGCATGCATGTGTATGACTCAAATTAATTGAATATCATTATGGTGTGCAAGTCTGGGCTTGATTTTTGATTAGCAAAGCTGAACTCTCTCTTTGGTTTTACCTAATCTAAGTCAGCAGAATTTAGAAATTTCCCTTTTTTTGTGTGACCTAAGTGAATTCTTTCAATTACTCATTTGATTTTTTTTACTGCTTATCAAAAATACTTAGATACTGGTGTATATGACACATTTGACCATTGTTTTTTAACTAAGCAATCTTTCTAATCAATACTAGTCCATATTATATATTCCACCATTCTGTGTAATAGATAGAAAGGATAACTATTTTTGAATTTGATTAACCACGTATTTTATCTTTTTTTATAATCAAGTTCCTCTGAAAAGGATATTGCCTGTAAGCTTATCTATAATGCACATCAGCTACTAATAGGATATTTTGTCAGAATTTCTAGACTTACCTGTGATAAATAACTTCCTCTGTAACTCAGTTCTCAAAATACTGCAGTATTTTGTTGCAGTAGTTATTTGTTCTTGCTAGCAACAGGCTATTTTAAACTATTTGGCTTTTATTTTACAGGACCACACACCGTTTTCTCTCTGACACTTGAGAAATATTTTTCCTATATAGCAGTAATTTTACTTAGAATTGTACTTTTTAGTATTTCATTTTCATTGTTTTGGTGTTGGTTTATAGTCAGTTGGTAAACTCAGTCTTTCCAGTTGCCTGTAATATTGTCTGTACATGCAATCAGTTATGCTAGTTACAACTATTATGAGTGGTTATCTCTATAACTTGTGCTTACTGCTTATTTCTATAGTTACAACATAATTCATGACCAAGCTAGAGCCCAACACTCCTCTCGCTGTGAGATTAAATGAACTTGAAGCAGAAAGCATGAGTGCAGCAGAGCATCAAGGTGCAGCATTCCAGCCTCACAGCAGCAGGGATGACACTGACTCTCCAAGGAGGGGAGCTGGGTGCGAGTACCCCACCAGATGGCTGTGCTTTTGTATTCTGCTTCTGCGAGAATGCTCCCAGTTCAGTGCAAAATCAGAGTGAACTTAAATTGCTTTTGGGACTGTTCTTTAAAACGATCATAAAACTGTTACATTGGCTGTATAAGGCAAAGGGGAGTCAGTAAGCTGACGCTAGCTGCCCGTTGAGGCAAGATGGCTGATGCAGTGCAGAGCAGCTTACTGTGTTCTAACACTAAGGATGTTTTAAACTAATGTCTGTGTTTTCACACTAGAAATATCTAGGAGTGTTCCTACTGTCAATTATAAATAAAAGACAGTTCTGCAATTGCTCCTCCATGTTTCTTGGTTGTTATATATAAATGCCCAGCTGAGGCTGCTATCTCAGTAAATTAATGAGGAGGAGATTTACACATTCAATTACATCAAATATTAATGCATCTTTGGCAGGTTGAGCTGACTTTGAAAGCCTCATAAGCTAACTGCTTATTCTTGTCTACTAGCTGATTGCTGTGTTTGGGAAGGGATGTAGGAGGTGGGTTTATTTTCCCTGCACTATTCAGCATACGTCTTGCTGTTTGACAAGACTTTTTTTTAAGATCATGTATTTATCTTACCAGGCCTTTTAAAAAATTTCAGTCTGTGAAAGCAGAAAGAGGCAGGATATCAGAAATTCCAGCAAGACATGAAGTATTTCCAGCAGTAACTTTGTCTCATTGTACTTAAGTGCTAGTATTTTTTTAAAGAAATGGGAAAAGGTCTAGGGCAAAAATCTCAAACCCTTTAGGCTCAGAATTCTATAATGCGACTGGAGTGCTGTGGGAATACCACAGAGGCTTCCTGTAGATCTCTTAAGTGCCTGGAAACTATCTGAGTATGAGATTCTCTTGGCTGTATGTGATGTTCACTTAGTATTTCCATTTATTTAATAGCAATGTTACTCCAGTGTGCTCATCTAGACCAATTAAATGATATTTTTGCTTTTTGTCCATAAGGTTCTAGTAAAGCTCCCTTGAGATTGGGACAGTTAAATCCATTTACCTTTCCCATCATTTACATAATTGGCAGACATTGTAAAAACAACAAAAAAAGGGCAAGTAAAACTTACTGCTTGCATGATAATCTTACAAGGCTAAGAGGGGCTGAATATTGGCTATTTAATTTTTATATATTGCAAAAGTAGCTTTTTTTTCTTTGTAATTGTTCTTACTTGATTTGGATCAAAGCTCCCAAACACTGTGCCTGGAAGGAGTGAAGAATTTACCATCACCTCCTCGAAAGAATCTGTCTTGGTTGTTATAAATTTAAGAATGTGATCTGACATATAACACAATTAATGGGATTTCTTTTCAAGAATTGTTTGTTTAATCCCTCTTTTTTCATAGCCTATAAAAAAATGGATCCTGCCATGCCAAAAAGTGCATTTTCAGATATCATATGTGACTAATATAGTTATTAGTGCATATATTTACATATAGTTTGTACTAGTGCATCGGTTTTGAAAATTCACTAAAGACACGGAAATGGTGTTGAATGAATACTTCATACTCTGTTTTTCCAGACTGCAAAGTTGGTGGTATATTCTGCATTCTCTTTGATCTCTTGTGGTTTAATGAGATTTTTTTTTAAAAAGCATAATGAAATCTATCACATAGTTAGCCCTTCAGACAGTGGTATTCATAACAGCTTTGGCTTGTGTTTTTATTAACAATCTTGAACAAAAGTAAGAGTATGCTGATGAAATGCACTCATGTATTTATAACAGGAATGTTTATGGTAAGGTGAGGGATCATTAACAGGAAATAGTATCTAACATGGAAAGACTAGGTTATATGTCATGTGTCACTGTTGTTACCCACCATGAAAAAGGAAGAAGTCTTCCAACATATTTCATGAGGTATTTCCAGTAAGGATGGGAAGGTAGATGTCATATTAAAACATATTGATCAAGTCTTATTTGAATATAACCTACCACATCAAATTGAAGCTATTGCAGAGAGGGATAAATGGGAGAATAGAAAAACTGCTTCACAGGAAAAGACTAAAAGATGTTGGCTTTCTATAAATACTGTAATTTCTTTCAAATTGAAAGTTAGGTGAAACATTTCTATCAGCTAAGAATAGAGCTTTTCAAACATTTCTACAAATACAGAAAATAGAGGCAAGTTTTGATGCTCACTGTATACATACGAATGTCTAATCTCTCTCTCAAACCTGTCAGTATTTAAAATAGGGCTCAGGTCAGTGCTACATGGTTGCTAGGGGTGTGAACCTAAAGCTTTGGGATTTCTTTACAACTTCTGTATTTGTCCAGATGATTAACTTCATTGTGAAGGGTAAAGAATCAGTTTGGGAAGTTCAAATGACTTAACATTCTCACATGCATGACTAGTCAATGGGCTGTGTCATTTTAGAATTTATTTTCACTAAATTCTGGGAATATTTGGAATCAAATATTAGTAACAAATATTTATGCCATACTTTTCTATTTTTCACATACTTCAGAAAAGTCTTTGCATCTTTTGAATTCTGGAGGTTATTAAAATTCTACTTTGAAGCAATCTGCTAATGTCAGTGCAAAGTTCATTTTAATTATAGGAAGTTTTAGATTTCAGAACCCTGCAGGATAAATATCATAAATAAAGGAATTAATGCACATATTAAATGCACATTGTAGGGGGAAAAACTCTCCAAGGACAGACACATGCCTCTCTCCATTGTTGCTTGCCTTTAATGTCAACACCTTTATCGTGCAGCAATAGGCACTAAAATTACCCATGAAAAAATGTGACATCATTCTCAGGAAAGAACACATAGCACACACTGTAGTTCTAGGTTCATGATTCCAAACTCACAAAATCTTGCCAGCATTCTTCATCTTTTAAATGCAGTTAAAAATTTGATATCAAATATACACTAAAAATTGGAGGGGTGGGGTGAGGGAGAAATACCACATAGCAAAGCAAACATATAAAGTTTTACTCATTATGTTTCTTTGCGCATTGCTGTTTTCCTGCATGTCAAAGAAGGAGTTCACCTGTATTCCTTAAATGTCCCATCACAGACTATATTTAAAAATAGTACTGTCCTTAAAAAATGTTCTGTGGTAAAAGGAAATGCTGCCAAATTATGCAGCATCCCTTAAGAGTTTTTAAACTTATCCATCAAGCTTCATGTCAAAATTGTGCTACACTGAACATTCGTCCAGAATGGCAATGTGCTTTTAATCATATTAATATAAAACTGTGCGTGTTGGGGACAGGTTTGGAGGATAGCCCTTGGAACCCTGCATTTCCTTTTTAATCCAATGTGGCGGTGTTTTTCCATGCCCCCTACAATCATGAGGAACATTGCTGTTGCTGTGAAACTGAAGGCTGGGGAAAGGGAGGTATAGATTTCACCAAACAAGAGAATGTAAGTGTGTATGTGTTTTGAGTTATATCCAGCAGGACTTTTGGAGTAGCAATTGGAAGAATCTTCCTGAAAATAATTAATTAGTTACAAGTGGGGCATGTTTAGGCTCAAAACCTTAAATATATACTATCCTTGCACTTGGTGAGAAAGACAAGCTGTGTGTTCTGCAGCAGCCAGACCAAGCAAGTCCTGAAAGTATCAACAACAAAAAATATTTTGTTTTGTTCTCTTGTTTCTTTTTGAAGCTAGGTATCTAAATGTATGAGGGAGGTGCTTGCGTGTTCTTTTGGCTGAATTATTAAAATAAACCTAGTCAGTATAGAAAGGGTATGCTGCTGAGTTTTTGTTTTGACCTGGGCAGAGTTTCTCTCTATTTGCGAAGTTCTAGGCTTTGCCACACATACCCCTTCAAAGGACAAATAATATCTTTTTTGCTTCCGTATGTGATAGGTCTCTCTTTAGAGCTTTCTAGTGCCTCCCCTTAAATGACTGGAGATGGTTAGCAAGGGCCATGTGGACTAACTTTTCTCTTGCCTCAGTATTGCCAGCTGTCATTTGCCTAATGAGGAAAATGCTCACTTAAGATTTCCAGCTGCAATAGGCAAGGAATCTAGTATCTATTTCTTGTTTTGGAACTGTGCTGCAGGCCCAGTCTTCGAAGAGGACTCAACATTAGGTCATAACTAAGAATTTAGGAGAGTGATACCTATGTATTTAAAAGATTATTTATGCACAAAAACTGACCTGGAAGATTTTTTTTCACCAAATTTGTAACCTCAAACTGGTGAGACTCCAGAATATTTCATCCTTTCTGACCCTCGAGCCTCACAGAGGTCAGATATGCTCACAATTTTGTTTATTTTTAATCACCATAAAACCTTTCACATTTTGTTAGTCTTTTGTAAAGACACCTTGAAAGAGAGGATTTAAAAACCAGGGCAACATTTATTATTTAGGGATGTGCTCCCTGCTGTGAAAAAGAATTTAACCTTGATCTTGCTCAAATGAGACATTACTTTAGTTAAAATTCACAATCCAGCTTCTCCTGTGTTTCGTATTCGTTATTTTTTAAGGATCTTCAAGTTCAACAGAAGGTATGTAGAAGGAATTGAAGTAGAAAACATTTTGAAAATGTCTTAATACCCCACTAGAATATAAAAGGTTAGACATTTTGAAGTATTTATTATGTATCAGTTGCCCATGTGAAAAATAGGAACCTTTCAGTGAAAAAACACTGGAGGAAAAATTAGTGTTTTCATTATTACATTAAAATAGGAATTGAATTGTTAGAAAAATATTATCTCTGGTTTGGGTTTTGAATGTTTCTAAAACTAAGGCCAGGAGTGATTTGACTTGAAATCAGTTTCTGAAAATTAAATGAATCCTTCATACTTTGAGAAAGAATAGGAAAAAAAAGTGACAATATGTATGTGTGTATGTGTCTCTCTCTATATGTACCCTCTAATATGAATAAGGAACACACATTGAACACACTTCTCCTTTTTGCAAGTACTATATCTGGTCTGTTCAGTTTACCCAGTTAGCGTGAGAAATTCCAGATTCCGTCAACTTCTTGGAAGAGTTGTAGTAGTGGAAGCATATTTTAAGCGGCTGATTATAAGAAGTGGACTTAAAAATGTTCCATGCTTATCTTGGCAGGTAACCATATGCTTTGGCTTTAATTTGAGATCAGCTGATACTCAATTCTTTGGAATATTTAAGAAAAACGTGAACTATAAATAGTTACTTTTACTCCATATCTCTTTTTTTATAATACAAAATAATCGTTTGCTGGTGGCTGTCACAATTACATTTTCTGAATTGCTTTTATTTTCTGCAATGCACTAATAAACGTTCTAAAGCATTGGTCTAACCACCAATTACTAACAATTAAAGGGAAAATTTTGTGCAATAAACTCCTTTCTTACAGCAGTGTATAAATGTTTCATTTACTGAGAGTTACTGCATCTGAAATACAGTTCGATTCAAAGTTTTCTTCTGTAAAGGTCATGAATAAACTCATTTGTCTTAGTTTTGAGGGAATACATGAACTGCAAGAACTGCATAAAGTAGTATTTTGCTTTCTCTCTCTTTTTTTTTTTTTCCCCCTATAAAACGTTTCGAGCCCCAGTCCCTTACCCTGAAAAGAAAAGCATTTGCTCACTGCATCTGACCAAGAAAGTAAAATTCAATGGATGTGAACAGTGATTTCTGTTTTCCTAAGGCTGGTTTTATAAGGCAGAAGGCCTAGATGTTGAATTTTTAGGCTGCCCAGGTATGGCTTACGTTCTGTGGAGAAAAACATGAGCAATATTTATGGAAGAAGAGATCTGATAGTAATTTACTTAGCAAATTATTTTCTGCAATTTGTTTTTTCTGTTTATGTTCTAATTAATTAGGCTTCATGAAGAAAACCATACAAACCACAAAATAAATCTGTGTAATTAAAATAATATGTTTATAAATAGATTCTCCCACAACAATTTTAATAAAAGTTTTTCAGCTTTGGCTGAAATTAAGGGGAAAATATTTACGTAAATTTTTATTTAAATATCTATTGCTGAAGGACTAGATGACGTGAGGTCAAATTAAATTCCAGTAATTTTTTTTCTTAGTCAGAAATAGATTTCAGTAATAATACTTACGCTAAAACTACTAGCCAATTATTGGGGTTTTGAGAACAATTTTTCACTATTTGTTAAATATAATATTTCCTTTTTGCTCTTTTATACAATGCAAATCTACTCCCAAACAAAAGAAAAAATATACATCTTGCAAAAACATACATACTTCTATTTGTAGGAAACCCGTCTTGTCTTTAGCGACATAAAGAAATCTTTTTCAGACTAGCCTAAGAAAGGCTGTCATCCTTCAAATCTGCAATTCTCTTTTCTAAATTCATAGCTGCAGTATAAATGTTGTTACTTGTAACAATGTTTCATTCTTTGCAGTTTGGTAGGCTGGAGGGTAAACTTCAGACAGCATTATGTTTTACTTTCTGTAAGTAAGTAACAGAGTTACTCTCTGTTCTCTTATGAGCAATATTTATCAAATTAAATGTATTTTTAAAAATATTCTGTGTTGAGGATGATCTGTTCTGGAATAATTTTCTTTTGTGATCCTTATCACTATGTGTATGTTGGTCTGTTGTCTGTCTTAGGCAACCGAGTTAATTCTGAATACATGTATACTTCTTTATCACCTTAAACTTGCTGCTTACGCATAAAAATATTTTTCTGGTAAAGAAGGTGAGAAATTCAAAATGGCTACTTAGTTTTGGATTTTGTTTTTTCATTTGAAGACAAAATTATTGTATATGCTTTTTTTCTGAATGTTTGTAAAATTGGTTTTGAGATGCACCTGATTTTGGTGAAAATTACCCCTTTATACACTGATGCCAAAATCATTGGGCCCTAATCTTCTAATACCTTCACACAACTTGAATTATGAACATATTTATCTGCTCTTCACATATGCTGTCTTTTCCATCATGTTGTCTTGCTGACCTTCACTGGTATGTCTTCCTTTTTTGAGGATTGTCACTAGGATACTGACAAAATTAGGTCTTGCTGTAAATTGACAATTAGTAAAGAAAAATAGTTTCTGTTTATCCTTCAGAAGATAATCTGTCTCTCCATGTGAATCTCTGACAAAAAACTTAAGCAGCATTAGTGATATACTGCTTAGCACCTTGAAATATTACGTTGTCTCATTGGTCAGTTCTGAAACTATTATTACACACCTTTTATGAAATTTTCCAGTGAATATTTTTTTTCCTCTTAGAAATTCTGAAAACAGTTTTGGGGTGATTTTTAAACTGATAGCATATTTCAGACACCTTCATGATATTGAAAAGGGAATCTATTGCAATGTTCATGGTAGGTGGCTAGATGGGAAAGTGGTCACCAGTAAAATCTTAGTCCTGTATGTTGCAGCATATCCTGAAATATCCAAAATACCCACCCTTATTCTCTCTCAAAAATATTTTTTCATGGAAATATTTACACTACTTAATTTTAGAATTTTCTGAATTAGGTGCCTGAATTTGAATCCTAGACTCTCTTCCATAGTCAGTGGGCCATGTTAGAGGCAGCACAGGGTAAAATACAGTATGTTTTCAACTTGCAAAACACTTCTTTACATTTAGAAATTAAAAATTAATTTAAAAGGAACTTTTCTACCTAATAATGTCCAGTGTGAAAAACGATAACCTTTCTGTTGGAATTTGAAAAAAAAATAATTGCAGTTGGAGAGGGTATGTAAAGAGTCTTCCCTTCCCAGGACTTTCATTTTTCCACAGACTGTGGAAAAGATGGAGATGAATTGCTTATATACACTAAACTGCCAAAGAAATTTGGGCACTAAACTTATGAGAAATAGATTTGCAAATAATTGGAAGATGGGATTTTTAGTTTAAACCAAGCCTATGGAAAGCTGTCAACCCAACAATGGCTTGGCTTTTTTTTTCTCAGGTTGTATCTGTATCCGTAAAACTGAAAGTTTTTCTTTTTGTTTTTGTTTTTAAATAGAGATCAGTTTCCAAATCCTATTGTAGATTAATTCATAATATGGCCTGACAAATAATGTGTATGGTAGAATAAGAGACTTGTTTGGTATATGAGCAGGTATAAAAAGATGGCAAGAAGACAAACTGTATGTAAGGCTTATTGCTGAAGCAACATGGCTAAGACATGCTGTCTCATTGAAATACTCTAATAGCTGTCAAATCTTTAAGCCAAGTAGATGGTTTTGCTATTTTAATTACAGTATTGGGTAACTGATTTAGAATACAGTCAACCAAATCACTTTAGAATTTAATTCACCTTTCATTCACACTGTGATAGTGTGGTTATTTGCTGCAGATGACCTTAGATAAAGACTTTTCTGTGATGGATCTCAGCTGTATTACTATTTTTTTTAATATTGGCTAACCGACATCAGATGTGGTTCTTCTGTGATTGTCTGTGGGTTATCGTTGTCTAGGAGTTGCAAATAGATGTAGGTAGTCTTTGGTAGTCTTTACTGAGAGGACAAAGTATTGTGGAAGTTAAAATTATGTTTTAATTATTAAGGGAAGGTTGAGGCTAATAACTCTCATTTTGTCCTGATCTTTATGCAATAAAAGGAAAAATAACTTGTTTTAATGAAGATTTTTCCAGTACAAAGTTTCCTTTTTGGCAATTTTAAGTCTTAACAGTATAATGTGTATGTTACAGGATGATTATATTTTTTATGAATGTTAGTGTATATGTAGTATTTGGTTATTTTTACTTTTGGAGCAAGACACACTCAGTCATGTTTTGTTTTACTTGTGTGTCTCAATATAATTATTTTTATTATTACTATCTTTTATTAGTAAGGCTTTAAACGGGTTGCATAATGAACGAGGTGGGGGTCACCTGTATTCAATACCCAACTCCAGCTAGTGCTTATATACTGCATTTATGCAACACACATACAAAACATTTTATATACTCAATTGGAGGCTAGGTATTTATGAATAATGTTAAGGGAAAGGCATATATTCTGGTCCTTTTTCCCCATGTTATACTGGAGTCCTCCTGATGGAATGTGTGGCTGGGAGTGCCCAGAGAAAGCAGACAGGACATGTTGAGGAAGCATAAACTCAGAACATTCTTTCACCCCTAAATTGTTTCACATTTTACAGGTTATCTTAATTCTGTGTTATCTCTGTTCTAGATTGTGTGAATGCCTCCATCAGACCTTCATCCTCAGGAAAATTTGTCTATTTTCTGGTTGTCAGATGGCAAATCAGCAGCCAAAACCAACACTGAATCTCGTATATCTGAATATTAACTTTTTTACTCTGACAGGAAGATTTAAGAAAAAATCATCTTACGATTTAAGAGACTGTGCTACAAAAAAGAAAAAAAAAGGAATAAATATTAACCAAAACACTAGAAATGTGTTCTGAACAAAGTTCCAAAGTTTTCTTGGTAACAATAGCAACAACAACAGAATTAAAACCATACAGTTGACAGCTCTTGCACAATCACACATGCTGTCAGAAAGGAAGTTGGCCTGAATTGTAACTAGAGGCTTCACTAAGACATGCAAAATACATATCTGGAAACTTGGAACAAATTTTCCGGAATATTCACAAATCTCTTGTGAAAATTTCAAGGTGCAGAAAATTAGCAGTTTAGGCTAAGCATGCAGTTTAGTTTCATTTAATTTTCCTTTTGCACTTGAACATGGAACAATTCTTGGCAAGGGGCAAGTATACAGGAAAGAAGTGGGCTGGGGAAAAGCCTGACAAGAAGACAAGTGGCAACATGGCTTGCAAGTCAGTGTGCTTACAGCTTATAAAAGGCTGGAAGAAAGCACTGTAAAAGAAACAAGGCAATTGTGGCAGAGGTAGATACACAATAGCAGGCAGACTTGGTGGATATGCAACAGTTTTCCAAACACAACAATTGTGTTAAGAAAATCTTAACAGTTACAGACACCTTATCCAATCACGCCTGGGCCATGGCAAAAGGCAAACCGGGGCCCTTTAGCAAAGGGCACAAGCCTCAGAAATTACACGCCAACTGTGTAACAGATTTTTTAAACCAGCCTTTAAACAAGCCTTTAAAGCAGAGTAATGTTCATCATTTTGTTACTAATAATGAAGTAAAAACCTCTGTCATAGAGCATTTTAACAGGATACTCAAACCCAAGATGTGGAGGTATTTTATAGCACACACGGATGTGTTGTCAGAGTCTATAACGACCTTCTGTAGAACTATTAGAGCTGGGCTTGTGGATGTGAACACTGCAAATTATGCAGGGGTTTGGAAAAACATACAGGGGCATGTTTAAAATAAAAGAATTTGCACCTCTTTTTAAAAAAGGGAGAACAAAAGAGGGATTTGTGAAAGGTTACAAGCATGCATTCAAAGATGAAATTTTCATAGTAGCTGAACTTGGGAGAAGGGGACAGATCCCTGTGTACTGCTTAATAGGCTATGATCGCAAAGCAATAGAGGGGACATTTTACCCTGAAGAGCTTTAAAAAGTTAATAGCAATAGGAACAGAAGCTATGAAATTGAGATCGTCAGTGCAAAAGGGAAAGGAAGAAATAACTGCTAGTGACTTGGCATGGCTGGCCCCAGAAATTTTAACAGTTGGGCAGCAGCAGCTGGATAGAAGGGGAGAAAACATGGAAGGCAGGTGTAGGTTTCTACATCATACTGCCCAGCAGTGCCAGAGACAGAATGTGTCCACAAAACACCTCCTTGAGCTTTACTGTACAACTGGTGAGGCCCTTGTAGCTCTCAGGGAAGTGGGAGGTGGGGCTGGTGGAAATATCGTACCCTTACAGCTGAAGTGACAAAGTTTCCTGTTTGCTGACAACAACTGGTAGCTCACACTAGATGCTTCCATGCCCACTCAGTCCCCTGCATATTTTGGGTTAGCTGTAAGTAATGCCTCAGGATGCCTCAAACGCATGCTAGGCATCACCAGCACATTTTTAACAAACAGTAAGGCACAGATAACTTGTAGGCCTCTGCTGCTGAAGAGCTCCTTTAACAAAAGCTGTCTTTGCTGCTTTTCAGCTTAATCTGAATGTCCACATTGTCCAACAAAGTCTTCTCTTGAAACAACAGATCACTGTGGAGGGGTCTCCCAATAGTTCAGTCCTCTAATTCTGGGGTCTCAGAGCCAAGCATTGCCTAAACCCCTCATTACCCATACCATCCAGCACAACTGCTTCCTGCTGCCTGATTGGGTCTTTGTAGAGCAGCCCCATGGATAAATGCGTGGACAGCATGTCATGGCTGTAGTTGAGAAGCAACTAAATTAAACTACAGTAGGGATAGCAGTTGCTGCTCTGGCTTACCAATTGATCCCCCAGCATAATATCCATCTGTCTGAAAATAGGGGCCAGTGAGTAATTCATGAGGCCCACGGCCTCACCAGCTGTGAGGTTGGACCTGTCAGCTTTTACAATCTTGCAGAGTATTGTTCATATCTATGTAATCTTCACCTTTCCCAGCTATGAAAAAGTCCAGAGGTTCAGTGGAAAGTGAAGACATCTCAATAACGAGAGTTTTCTCAATGATGGTCTGTGTTGGGGTCACTTCAAACAAATCCAGCTTGTATCTGGTACATTCTTCTGAGCAGGCATGAACAAAACCAATCCCTTTAAAAATATATTTCCTTTTTCTAGAGGTAGAAAGGGACCTCTTTCTTTGCTTTGCTGTCTCTTTTGCACTGTTTGGCCTGGCTTGTTATTCTTTTTTTTGTTGTCCTGGTCAGACTGCTGTCTGGCACCCACCCTTGTTTTTTTTTTTAAAGGGCTAGGGTAGACATTTCGTCCAGGGGCATGACACAGCTGTCTTTCTTTTAAGGCTTTTTCTTTGAACACAAACAAGTCCCAAACCCTCATTATTTGAGGATGTTCCCAAGGCTGACAACCTTGAAAACATGCCCAAACACGTTTTTTGCAACATCTTCAGTGGTGCTTCTAGCGCGTGGCTTAACAATTTCCAAACACCTTTTCAAAAGCAGAACAGCCTTTCTAAACAGGATACAAATCATAACTGACATCTGCACCATACATCACAGGAATATCTTCAAAACCAGGGACCCCATTGCTGGCCTGGAGTCTGTAATAATTCACATACAATGAATCACAATGCAGTATGAAAACTTTTAAAAGCACACCTTTCCACCTTTGAAAACCACAGGAGCAGGCAATCCCATTGTGTCATAAGTCAGGCAAGCAGGGCAGAAGACCAACTTGGTTGAAAAGGGAACTCCTTGTGGAGCTCAGGAGGAAAAAGAAACTGTATGATCTCTGAAAGCGAATTTAGGTCCCGCAGGAAGATTACAGAGCTGTGGTTCGCATATACAGGGAGAAGACACAAAAGGCCAAATCTCAACTAGAGTTGAAACTGGTCAGTGTTGTGTCAGATAATAAGAAGTGCTTTTTAAAGTATGTTAAGAGCAAGAGGAGGTCTAGGGAAAATATTGGATTGATACTTGCTGAAGATGGCCACCTGACTAGTAAGGATTAAGAAGAAGCAGATGCATTCAATGCTTTTTTTTCCTCAGTCTTTAGTAATACTGACTGACCTTGAGCTGTGCAGTCCTCTAAGTTGGTAGATCATGACTGTGGGAACAATGACTTTCCATTTGTGGACACTGAAAATGTAAGGTACCAGCTATATCAGCTGAATGTTCACAAGTCCATGGGGCCTGATGGTATTAATCTCAGTCCTGAAGGCGCTAGTGGATGTTATGACAGAAGCCTCTCTCAATCATCTACCAAAGGTCTTGGGAGTCTGGGGAGGTCCCTGCTGACTGGAAGATAGCCAATGTTATTCCAATTTGCAAGAGAGACTTGAGGGAAGCCCCAGGAAACTACAGACCTGTTAGTCTAACCTCAGTTCCTGGAAAAATTTTGCAGAAAATCATACTAGGTGCTATTGAAAGACATTTAAAGAACAATCTTCAGGCACAGTCGACATGGATTCACAAAGAGAAAGGCCTGTCTAACAAATTTGATATCCTTCTATGATAAGGTCACCTGCCTGGTGGATGTAGTTTTTATGGATTTTACTAAGGCTTTTGATATCATCCCTCCCAGCACCTTTCTGGACAAGTTGTCCAGCTGTGAGATGAGCAGGTAGATGGTGTGCTAGGTGAAGAACTGGCTGAACAGCAAGGCTCAAAGAGTTGCAGTGAAAGGGGCCAAACATGCCTGGTCACTGATCACCAGCGGTGTTCCTCGGGGCCAGTTACATTCAGCCTTTTTATGAGTGATCTGGATGGAGGAGTTGAATGCACCCTTAGCAAGTTTGCTGATGATACTAAACTGGGAGGTGCTGTTGACTTTCTTGAGGGACAAGAGGCCTTGCAGAAGGATCTAGTTAGATTGGAGCATTGGGCAATGGCCAATGGGGTAAAACTGAACAAGAACAAATGTGAAATTCTGCACCTGGGATGGAGTAATGCCGGGCACAAGTATAAACTGGGAGAGGAGTGGCTGTCCCTTGCTAACAGCAGGAAATGGAATGGTGTGAATATAAGTGAGTTACTGTCTTTTTTCATACATACAGAAGCTTCTGTTGAACATTTGAAAGATACTTGAAAGCCATTTAACTCACTGAGTCTCAGCAGACCCCATCCAATGCACAGCTTACATTGTCTCCATTTTATGGCAGAGTGAGTAAATTTCAGGGACAATCTGTCCTGAATGCTATGTAATTTCTGATGTGTTCCTTGGCTTCCCTTTTTTATTAGTTTCTTTTTGCTTGTCCTTTGTTCTTTTCACTTTCTCCCACTTTCTCCTCCCTCTCCTTTCCCCCTTTTTCTTCCCCTTCCCTCATTTTCCACCTCTTCCCCCTTTTGCGCTATTTCCCCTCCCTCTTCATTTGTCCCTTGTTTTTTTCGTTCTGCCTTAATTTAAGGTGTATGCCTATGAATGATTCTGCATAATGTTCACAAACTAGACATGTTTGCAATTGGTGGGCCCTTAATGAAATAGGGGAATGACTGCAAGCTTCATTGCTACAGAAAGAAACTGGAAACTCAAATTTCCCTTCTATTTGATGAGGCTTTTTATATCATGAGTATGCAATGTTGGACTCTCAATCTGCATTTAGTTATTTGAAAACAATTGTCCAATTTAACAACAGTAACAAAAAGGATAGAATCATAGAACATTTTGTGTTGGAAGGTACCTTTAAAGGTCATCTAGTCCAACCTGCCCTGCATCTGAGCAGGGCCCAGAGTCCTGTCCAGCCTGACCTTGAACATTTCTAGGGACGGTGCATCTACCACCTCTTTGGGCAACCTATTTCAGGGTTTCACCACCCTTATTGTAAATGTTTCTTCCTGATATCTAATCTAAATCTACCTTCTTCCAGTTTGAAACCATTACCCCTCTTCCTATCACTACTTGCCTTTATAAAAAGTCCCACTCCAGCTTGCTTGTAGGCCCCTTCAGATACTGGAAGGCTGCTATAAGATGTCCCTGGAGCCTTCTCTTCTCCAGGCTGAACAGCCCCAACTCTCTCAAGCTGGCTTCAAATGAGAGGTGCTCCAGCTTTCTGATAATTTTTGTGGCCCTCCTCTGGACCCGCTCCAACAGGTCCACGTCTTTCCTGTGCTGAGGGCTCCAGAGCTGGAACCAGTACTCCGTGTGGGGTCTCATGAGAGTGGAGCAGAGGAGCAGATAAATGCTAGAGCATTTTCCACTGGAATTCATAGACCTAATGGATACATTTGAAATTCACACTTTTTAGTAAGGCACAAAAGAAGATTTTTCAACCTAATCGATTACCAAAAGCCATAGATGTTATAGAGATTATACATATAAATAATAACTTAGTGGGGAATATCCAATACAAACAACTTTCTTCCCTTATAAAAATTTCAGAGATTATTTTAAAGATTATATCCAGGATATATTTTCAATTTGAGATAGTGTTCAGGAGCTCTTATAGACTAAATGTCTCTAAAAACTCACAATCTGTTGAGTAGGCAGTCCCAAACCAGAACAGCTCTGTATGCATAGTGAGGTAGTAAATTTAATTCTCATTTTGCTACTTTGACTAGGAATTAAATATTAGCAGTTTATGATTGATAGGAATGTTAAAAATGAGTAGTGTTGCTTGTACTATTTTCTGATTGCTCACTTTCTGAATAGATGGGAATCTACATTGTAATATTCATCCCAATGCTTCTTATGTTTTGTCTTTTAATTCATTGCATTAATTGGCTGTTCTTGTTGAATATGCAATTATGCATGACTTTTTGAGGGCTGTAGTTTGGTGTTCTAATATTTTTTTAGTAGAATTTGTAGTGAGTTATTTTAAAAAGCATATTTGATTCCTAAAGACAAAATGACTTGAGAAAAAAATTAGTGAAATGTATTAACGTTGAAAGAATACATTTTAAGTGGATACATCATTTTCTTATAAAGAGTTGGCACTAAATATATTTAACTCCATTTTGAACACAGTGTCATCAACTGGATATTAGAAGCAGATTTGACCTTCTGACCTGCTATGTAAACAGATGGTCTTAGCCAGGAGTAACAGCATGTCTCCAAATGATATCATGTGGTTTGCAACACCCCTGGGAAGGAAAGGATTACATTGCTGTGTTGCAGCTAGGTAACCCTATAGCCTCAAAGTCTGGAACAGTGACACAAAGATTCCACTGCATATTCAGTCTACTCATCAGTGAGCCACCATGTGTCTGCTGTAAGGATCTTGAAAGGCCTGCAATTGGTCCATCAAAAGCAGCTTGCAGCTTAATTTTTTAGTACTCCACTATATTAGGATGGAAATGGGTTTTACATAACAGCTGTTTTAGGTTATACACTTAGAGCTTTATGAAAGAGAGAGCATGAAGTGTGGTGCATCCCACAGCAGTGAATTCTCTTTCTTCAGCCTTCACATGTTATATATCTGTGGAATTTCCAAGGAAATCCAAGAATAAAAATTTGCAATATCTGAATTTATATTGTATCAAAATAAGTGTTTATAAGCCTTTAAAGCAAACGTATTGCACATCCAGATGTGTCAGTATAACTGCACTGACTTTAGTTATTTCAGAATTCAGTATGATCAAAATCTTCACGCTCACCTACCTTCTCTCACCATCAGATGTGAGATTGGCATTTGGCAAGGTGCTATTAAAGGCACAGCTCAAAGCTGCACTTTGAAAAATGTGGATATTACTTTCCATCTACAAGTTGCATTTCATATTTTCTATGAAAAATCTATTTACTACTTGAATCTAGATAAGCTTAATTGGTGACTATAAACATAACTTGTGTCAATCATCCTTTTCCAACTAGTTTTTATAGTTTATAATATTATCATAGAATCATAGAATCTTCATGGTTGGAAAGGACCTTTGAGATCATCGAGTCCAACCATACACACACAAAAAAAACAAAAAAAAAGGCAAACCAAAAAACCCTACAATCTCTGTCACTAGAGCATGCCCTGAAGTGCCATATCTATCATAGGCTTTAGTAACACAATTTGGCTTCTAGTGATTCACAGGTAACTTTACAGTTGAAACATAACAGGCATTTTGGAAAGCAATTTCCAATACCAAGTGTTTGGAGAAAGCAACCTGGTTTCACACATTTACCCTTCAAATGATGTGTCTTGATCTTCCTACTCATCCAACATACTGAACAGTGAACTTATTTTCGGAAAGAAATTTGATGTAGAACACATATCATCTCTTAAATAACTGTTTTAAAATATGGACCTGCCTTTCGTCTTGTATGTTTTCTTTAAGAACTGATTCTGGGCATGATGTGGACTGTGCCTCAAAGGCTTCTTAATAAAAGTAGCTGGCCATCCAAGACAAAAAGAACAGGTAGAGTGCTGTCTTTATTATTTTCTTCACAATACCAGGTAGCTTATAATATCTGGTGTGGTGCACATTTGAAATGGCATACGTTGAATGGTTTACTCCCTCTAGCTAGTGCAAATGTGGATGCTTTCTCTAGGGCCATAGTCCACTTTGTGTTGTTCAGTGTTAAGGGATGTTGACACAAATCTAGCCCTAAGACTGTAGTCTTTCTTTCTAAGCCTTTCCCACCTTATTGATCTTCTTTTTGTTCTTTTTATTCTGGCTTTTGAAATGTCAAAATTCTTAGCAGCCATCTTGAAATCTCCTGTATTTTTTTAAGAAGAATTCTAACATTTTCAGCTTTTTAACATTTGTAGGTGTTTTTTTAAACTTCTTCCTGAGAAAGTATGATAGAGTTTTTTAAACTCAGGTTCTAAGAAGCTTGTAGAGAAATAGTTGTCATCCATCTTCATTAACAAAAAATGTTACTGTGCTGCATTTATGAAGACTACTTTTCTAGTAGTAGGTAGACTGTGTAGTTGCCAGTTAGAAACAGGCTGATTTCCTGTACTCAGAGGTTTGTATTTCACATGTTACCCCATGTGAAGACTAGCTTTAAAGTATGCTGTCCAGGAAGTACAGTTCTTCCTGTAATCTCTTTTGCTCTGTTGTCAATGAGATGGAGAAAACAATTCATTGAAGACATTTCAAAGTAATAGCTTATTTCTCCATTTGCTCTTTCTCAGGAGAGAGAGTAACACTAATTTATGAAGTTAACTTTCTGTTTGTCAGTGAAACGGAAAATGAATTGTTCTCAATTATGATTTATACATTTATTTTTATATTAGATGCTCGGATAGCTCAGAGGATACGTGAGAAAATGGTCTTTTCATTATGGATAATGTCTTCTTGTCTGGTATGTTACTCACAGTGTTTTAGTGGGAGCAGAAACAAAACTACTGCTGAATAAATTGAATGATTTTTGGATCCCAGATAACATTGTAAAGGACAATGGAACGGTTTAGCATCTGATGCTAGAATTGAAATAAGCTATTGTCTTACTCTAGAATGGAACCCAGTTTATTTCAGTAATACTGATCAGGAGGGACTCATCTCATTTAAATTCACATAAATGATGTAGACCTCTGCATTTATGTTAGCCATATTAGACTTTTCTAACGCTAAAGAAGGCAAATAGGAAAGAACAGGCACTTGAGGTATTTTAAATGTCTTAGTTTGGAAGAAAAGGAGCTGCATGCTTGACATACTTCTCTCTACTGAGTATACAGGGAACACGAACAGGGAAAAGGAGATATAAAAGGACTATGAAAGAAAATTATCCCAGCTATCTGCACTTCATTAGCTGGAAAAAGGAGAAGTAGAACTTCTGGTAGTACTTTGCAGCAAGCCCACTGATTTGAGCATTGCTGCAATACTTATGTTTCTTTAGTCACACCTGCTGTTTACTACATTAAAAATTATTTTTCCATTTTTTAAAGGCTCTTTTTTGGGGGATTCTGTTTGATGCTGACTACAGACCTATGCATCATGTACCCAAGGAGTTAGAAAGCCTCAAGAAACACAGAGAAAAGGTACTGTAAAGCTTTCTCAAACCATGTTGTTAAAAGCAAAATTAAAACATTCAGATATGGGTAAATGTTACTTGCTATTCTTTCTGTAACATAAATATTATCATCACTAGGGTTTGCTTTTAATCTTCTCTGTGTTTTATTGGAAAAAGTCATCAATTGTGACATTTTTTTCATCCATGTATCCTTGTCTTTTTAAGAGATCAAGAGATAAAATGTTAAGTGCATAGAGAGTGAACTTTTTTCCAAGTTAAGAAGAACTACCCAGTTGAGATGATGGTTTTGAAAATGTATGGATGTGCATGCAGTTGTAAACCTACCATGTTTAGTGACACAGTTTCCCTAGTTTCCTGTAGAGCATATGTAATGAATTAATATCAGGCAAATAAATTACATTATTTTTGGCCCTGAGTTACTTTGAACCGAAATAGATTATACTGGAGGCAGCAAAAGGAGAGAAAAATTGGGAAATGTTTAAGGAGCTAGGAGCAACAATATTAAACCTATGTCAACATGATTTGAAGAAAGGTTTGTGTGCTTCATCTCTTGCCTGTTTTCCCCCAAATCTAGTGGTTTGTTAAATAAAAAATAATTAGCTCTCCCAAGACACCCTGCCTCACTTATCTTTGTAGACTACTGTTACTACAACAGTGCTTCTAATTCAGCATTTGAAGATTAAAAGCAACGTAAGATAAGGGAAAAAGTTTATGTCTCACTGTGGTTCAGTACATTTTCCTCAGCAAGCTTTCCACTCTAAGATAAGGCTCGGGAAACTGATGGAAATCAATGGGAATCTTCGCCATGCATCACTGGCCTTTTGAAACAAATGTGTGAAAGTTAATTCCTGGTTCTCTTTTGCTGGCGTCTGTTATCATTTGGTAAAACCTAGCATATTCTGTCTCTTTTCTTCCAGACAAATGTTGAGAATGTAATCAAAGGTTTAAAGAAATGCGGTAGAATCTGGGGACCCCAAGTGCGTAATAATGCCAGTACAGTTTAGGACAGGTCAGACAGAAGCTTTACTAACTGTGATCACAGTGAGAGAACATTCGGACAGCATCTGCCCCTTGGCTCCCCTGTTGCGTCACAAGTGAATGCAGATGCTCAGCCCATATACTGTTTCAAAAAAAAAGAAAGAGGTGAGGAAAGCAATCATTTCATTGTTAACAAGGCCAGGTATCCATGCCTGGGAGGGATGGACTCCTTAAGTAGCTTGCTAACTGCCACAATTCTAAGAAGAAATCAAACAGTAATAAATAGCATGACAATATGGAGAGATGGCTCTTGGTGGGGCCTATGGGAGTGGCATACCCAGTGTTTTCTTAGCTCAGAAGTGGGGAGTTGGAAAGAATCACAGACTCTTAGCTTTTAGTCAAAAGTAATGTTCTTCTAG
This sequence comes from Stercorarius parasiticus, assembly GCA_013396915.1. Lineage (NCBI taxonomy): Eukaryota > Metazoa > Chordata > Aves > Charadriiformes > Stercorariidae > Stercorarius > Stercorarius parasiticus. Next base: position 89,468 of record VWZL01000847.1, read on the forward strand.
TTAGGATAAACTTCTTAGCCAGACCACTCAAATCTTAGATGTTAATAATTTTACCACCACAGAAGGCATATGGAAAAAACATGGAGATGGAAAAAACATGGAGATGGAAAGGTAGAGAAAAAGAAGTAAAAACACAAAAGGGAAGTGTGTAAATGAAGTAAAATACACACTGAAAGCCAGAAAGACGAAAGAGAACAATCCCAAAAATAGGACTAAGTCCTTTGGGCTACAGACAGCCAAGGAATTGAATTGCGTTAGCCTGAAGGAGGAGGTCAGTGCTTCCTCTTTTCAGTGTTTGAGTTGTTTGAACTATACAGACTGTGCTTTGCTCAGTGTTCCTGGGTTAAATTGTGGTGGTGAGAGCTACTATTTTAAAGTTCTAAGTCAGCAAATAACTTTATAAAATACACCATTCTTTTCCCATTTATAATGTTTTGTAGTTTATTATGTTTCATTTTACTAATCCATTCACTGACCAGCAAGCCTGGGGAAGAGCTTTCTGTCTTCTAAAATAGTAGCATGGTCAGGATAATTACTACAGAGCACCTGAGGCAAAAGCTTTCACTTGCCTGTTAATGTGTATTTGTGTCAGAGGTCAAAGTCTACTTTATATCAGGCTACTTTCCAAATTAACTCGATGCTTTCCTTTCTATAGTGCTCCTGAGGTAGGAGCAGCACAATGCCAAGGTGACCAGAGTCCCCACTTCTGGTTTGAAAGCCAGGTTGTGCCTTCTAGGAGTGGGTTTCAGTCCTTGGTGGAACACTAGTCTGACAAACAGTGATTGCTGATCTAATACTGGGTATCATTAATGAAATCACAGAAGAGATGTGTAAGGTATTTTTGCTCTGGTGTGCTTGATTTTGATTCTTGCTCTGATGAATAGCAACATAACATCTTAAGTTCAATACTATGACCTTGCTATCACCTGAAATAGGAACAATTGTTTTCCACAGCTCAGAGTCTTTCTTTTTCACAAACTGCTGCCTGTAGACCACTTTATACCTGATGGCTACTGGCATGCCTCAAAGAAAAATGTCTCTAGTATAGCATACACTTGACACTTCCTTTCAGATCCTTTATGCTACTTTCCAGACTTTTTGCATTCAAAATTTCTTAAAAAGAATGGGGTAAGCTGAAGGTTTTTGTATAAAAAAATCAATATAGATACAGTAATATCAATATCAAACTCTTTCAAATGTATTATCAATAACAAATATCAATACTATTGTGTTATTAACATTAGTATGAAATATATACTATGAACAGCTATCTCGTATTAAAATAAATTCCCAGAAACATTAACAGTGGTGGAATAGGGGATTTTGCAGCATGTCATGTAATACATACTTTCTTATATAAAAGGTTGGTATTCAGAGTACAAAATACAACTTTTCTATAGCTTTATCTATGGTATCAATTTAATACTTACATGGTTACGAAGAAAATCATTAGAAGTACTGTGATACAGATTAGGTGGAATGGAATTGAAAAATAGTTTGATCTAATTGTAAGGTAAGTGCATTTCATTGTAGCTGTTTTGAAGTTTACACTTTATTAAATAGGCTATTTTAGACTTCAGGAATATGGTACTTTGGGAGAGAAGAATCTGAGCTCCATAAGGTTGTACTTGAACGGTCTTTCAACTTGCAGTTTTACTTGTATGTATACCTTGATTATGGAATTTCCATATGTGGTAAATGGAAGTTTTCTGACTTGCTGTCTTTATGGAGAAAATGGGTACCTAGAACATTCTTGAATATTTTTACTCTTTTTCTCTCTCTTTCAACCAAATTTTAATTAAATTACCCCTTTTTTAACAAGATTGACATTGATAGAAAAAATTATACTTCAATACTATTTTTTTTCCAAAAATGATTTAAACTTCCTTTTTTGAAACATAATTCCTGTACTAATCCTGTAAATCCTTACAACAGCAGCAATTGTATTGTACTGTGCGCCAGTAGGGAGACAAACATTAGTTTTTATCTTTTATTGAAGGGCTCCTAAGCACTCTGTTCACATTCTCCACTTGGCAAATCTAGTTCCCTTCTATGCTGCCTTCACCTTTTGTTGCTATAAAGGAAGCCCAGCAGCACAATATTTGGAATGTGTTGGTGGTGGTGGTTGAGAAATTGGATTAGTAATCCTGTTTCTTGCTTGTCAAGAGAAGAATTCAGATCTAATAACTGAATATGTATCACGAAAAATAACTGCAAAACAGTGTGCTGAAGTTCCAATGAGTAAGACTTCAGAATTTTGCTCTTTGCTTTTATACTAACACAGTTTTTATTTGCATTCCTTCTGTGTCTTTCTGAAGAAAAACAAGGTGATTGAGAGAGGGGAAGCAGCATACTCCTTTATATATTTTTTTTGAGGTATAGTGAAGTTAATAAAGCATAGGCATCTTTCTCTTGTCAAGTCCTCTAGTGTAGGGCCATCACAATAGTTCTATTTTTGGAATATATCTGATAGAGCAATACTGAAAAAAAAGGGTCAGCAGAGCCTAGACCCCAAAACGTGCCAATACGTGATGTTTCCTCAAGACTGTGCTCATGTAAACACACCACCAGGGTCTGGAGATTTGTCAAGAAGTTAAACTGACCTTTGCCTATTAAAATAAGTAAATCCCCTTTGCTATTTTCAAAGCTGAAATAGAAAGAGTCTTTAACCCAACAACAAGTAATGTGAACTTGGGGCATTTGCTGCTTAAATTCTTCAAATTAAATTTCAAGGTAGTCAGTTGAATGGAGCAGAACAGAGATTTGCATAGACATTTTGTAATAAAACAACATCTTTTGTCTTTCATTTCAACTTTTAATTAACTTGATGTTCTTTACTGGCAGACAGTTCTGAAACCATACACCTTAGGTTTTCCACTGGTGAATTGTGAACTGATGTCAATTGATCTGACAGAGCTTTTCATTTATCTCCTTGTCATTTCTTACCTTTAGAAGAAAAAAAAACCCTGAGGAACTGAAACTGAATCTAGCTAGCAGGACATAATTTCTAAAGGAGAGTTAATAAAGAGCTATCTCTGGGCTAAATTTACAACTTCTATGTAAATGTAAAGAAACCACATAAACCTCCTATAGATCTGTTTGTTGTAACAACAGTAACCTGAACACCTATATTTTATTCTTCAATAGAAGGCGTGCTAAAGCAATTAAACAAATGTAGTTCCTGTCTACCAAATTAAATGGTGCTTTTCAGAGAGAAATAGGGAAGGCATAACCTTTATTTTCCTTCAAGATTTCCGCAGACAGGTGATCAAAATAGAACAGGAACTGGTGTAATAATAAAGCAAGGGCTTTTTTTTAGCTTTTAGTGATACATCTTGAAGATTCACAAAGCTGTACTTTTCAGTACCTGAAAATGGGCTGCTGGCTCTCTACAGAGAATAAAGGAATATTTATTTTCTCCAGACCTGCTGTGATTGACACAATTATGACAAACTAAAGGAAAGTGATATACTATTTGAGATCATCTTTAGCCCTCCCGTTAGGGCCTGTAAAGCGTTTCCCCTTTCCCTTCAAATGTGCTGTGGTTAGTCAGCAATTTTCCCAGCAAAAGCAGATCTTCAAAAAGAATGGGAATGGAGAGGATAAGGAGGCTTCCTGGACAAGCTGAGGGTAACTTGTTTAGCAGTGAAAACAAGGATGATGAATGAAGGACAGAATAATTGCCAAACTTGCATGGGATTGAGGAGGCTAGGGTCAGTAGATTATCTCTTCTGATAAAATATGTAAGGATTTTGGCTTCTTTCTATGTAGAGTTTGTGAAAAACTGGAAAAAAAAAGAAAGAAAAAAATAGAGAGAAAGGCTCGTGAGCTAGCATAAGTGTTTTCTGTCTTGGTTTTTCTTTTTGATAACAGTGACGTCAGAGCTAATATGTTCCCATATGTGGAGCAGTTATTTTTTATTAACACTAATTCTGAGCAGTATGCCAAATGATGGAAAATATGATTTCTTTTATCCTTTACTATGTTTCAGAAGCATTTAAACTCCTCCAATGAAATCAAGATTGTCCAGTACATAAACACTCTTAAACCACACTATTGTGAGTCAAACCCTGCCCTCAAGAAGTGTTAGCAGAGCCTCAGGTCTCGTCTGTCCCAATACAGTGCCCTAGCAAGGCTGCCTCTAATTATAATATACACAAGTAGCATTACACTCAATTGAACTTAAGTAGCGTTAGCATAATTCACAGCATTCAAAAGAGATTGGATTCTCACTTTATAAAAACAGGCAAGACAATGGAAATTTTTTAATTTATTTTTTTAACTTTGCCAGGATTAGAATGACCTTGACTCTCAGCCAAGAACATTCCAAGTGAGCTAGCAGCAGGAAACACATCCACTGTTGAGATCATCTTTGCAATCAGATAAAATTTGTTTCCATTTGTGAAAGTCATCCAGCCTCGTTTATAGGCAATATTAGTGTACGGTATGTACACAGCATGTTTTAATGTCACAATGTGAAGGATATGAAAAGAAGTTGAAGTACCAGGATATGCCTACTTTAAAAAAATGTTATAAAATGATGCAATACTATTTTTGAAAAATATTATAATGAAATGTCACAGAGTTCATAGTTGTTATTCTAACTTTAAAATTTAACTTTTTCTTCCATTTTTCCTCACAACTTAACTTAAAAATATTTTTGCCCACTATATACGGCTGCATGCAGTTCAACACCATCATACATTTGGAATTAGAAGCCATTGTTTGAGAAGTCAACCAAGACATTATCAAACTGCCCAGAGTAGTTATATTTGACTAATTGGAAATCAGAGAAACTGCATTCACAACAATTCAGGATATCAGTGCAAAAGAAGCAGTCCTGCTCTTCTGATAAATTTTAATTTTGATCCATTTCATCATGCAATCTCTTCAGATTATGCAAACTGGGATCAAGGATATGACGAGTGCTAGGGGAGGCACCATTTTCACACAGCACCACCTTAAAGCATGTAAAAAATGTATGAAAATGTGTCTTTAGCTTAAACTTTTCAAGGAGGTGGCTGTGAATTGGAGTGACAGAAGTGTAGGTGTATTCTTCTCTGCCTCTTCACATGGCTGAGTGAGGTAATTTCTTCAACTGCCTCTCCTACATATGCCCACAGATGCTTCTCAGATCCTGCGGGTAGATAGAGAGGATAGAAAGGTTTTATAATCTCACTAATTTGTGTGAAATTCTTTTCAAGAAAACCACTTGTAATTTTTGGAAGATAAGTCACAGAAATTCTTGGAAAGAAAGAGTGAAGGTAACAGCAGATATAAAAAATCAGAGATTGTGCTACAGATGGTGCTCCTGTTTTCCAGGGTTGTGAACAGAACAGGAAAGCTTTACTTTTAATAGCTTTGAACTCATTCAAATAATGTATATGTTGGAAGACTGAGAGAAAGAGAAATTAGGGACAAAAATGCAATTTCAGTTAGACTTAGGAGATCGCTATGACCTACTCCTTTCTCCCCATCTTCCATATCTTTGAGTCTTAGGAGTTAAGAGGAAAGCTTTACTGGGATGAATTAGGTGGGATTGTGATGAATTGTGACTTGAGATAAAGAGACCTCTTCTCTCTTCCCACTCTTCTTACTCTCTTTGCATGGTTGAATATAAAGATATTTCTTAGGAGGAAGAAGCAACAGCCTTTTTTAGGTGATATTGCTGAAGAAGAGGTGAGCTACTAGGTCACCAAGGACTTCAAAAATCAAAGAGATTTTCAGTGCCAGTTGTGGAAGAAGGATTTTGAGGATGCTGGCAAGTCTACTTTTATTGTGGTATCAGGAAGAAGCATACTTGGCTTTTAAGGGACTTAAAGTTAGACAATCCACGTGCCTTTATGAGTAAGTTTTGTTTTCTGAAAAATCAATTTTTCTTAGTCTCATAATTGAAGAATTAATGAGATTTTTATTTTTTAATTTTTTTTATTTTACACTTTCTTTTTCTAGGGCTAATTCTGATTTTACAATGGCAGTGATTTAGGATTAATTCTACCACTGTAAAGGGGCTGTGCCAGTGCAGAAACAGTTTCAGGGAGTTGATAATCAATGTGCTTAATTGCCTGTCCTTCTTTCTTGGGCTTTATGCCTGTCTCTGCCACTATGTCATTTCTGAAAGAACTTCTTTGCCTCAAGTTGATGTGCATATTGTTCAGCTTTTAGGTAACTAATTATCAGGTAGAAGTTGCTATATGGCCACATATAGTTTGTAGCAATTATTAAAGAAGCCTCATTAAAGCCCATTTTACATTACTAATATTGTACAGTAATGAAAATACTGAACATATTTCCATGAGATTTTTGTGATGAACTTTATTCTACCTATGGAATTCTTTTTTAGTGAAGTTCAAGCTTTTGTCTCACCATGACTTTTGCGCTTTTAAAGTCTTGTATTTTCAGGCACTGGACTTATTTCTACACGGCAGTGTACAGGTCTGATGATTCATTAGAGAATTGGTGGCTGAATATCTGCAAAGGCCACCACTCCTGCTATCTCAGCTTCACAGAATCACAGAATGAGAGGAGTTGGAAGGGACCTCTGGAGATCATCTAGTCCAAACCCCCTGACAGAGCAGGGTCACCCAGAGCAGGTTGCACAGAATCACACCCAGGTGGGTTTTGAATGGCTCCAGAGAAGGAGACTCCACCACCTCTCTGGGCAACCTCTTCCAGTGCTCTGTCACCCTCAAAGTAAAGAAGTTCCTCCTCATATTTAGGTGGAACTTCCTATGCTCAAGTTTGTGCCCATTGCCCCTTGTCCTGTCACTGGGCACCACTGAAAAGAGCCTGGCCCCATCCTCCTGACACCCACCCTTTAAGTATTTATGAGCATTGATAAGATCCCCTCTCAGTCTTCTTTTTTCCAGACTGAGAAGACCCAAGTCCCTCAGCCTTTCTTCATAAGAGAGATGTTCTAGTCCTCTAATCATCTTTGTAGCCCTTTGCTGTACCCTCTCCAGCAGTTCCCTGTCCTTCTTGAACCAGGGAGCCCAGAACTGGACACTGTACTCCATGTGCAGCCTCACTCGGGCAGAGTAGTGGGGGAGGATGACCTCCCTCGATCTGCTTGCCACACTCTTCTTGATGCACCCCAGGATGCCACTGGTCTTGGCCACAAGGGCACATTGCTGACTCATGGTCACCCTTTTGTCCACCAGGACTCCCAGGTCTCTTTCCACAGAGCTGCTCTCCAGCAGGTCAGCCCCCAACCTGTACTGGTGCATTCCTCCCCAGGTGCAGCACCCTACACTTGCCCTTGTTGAATTTCATAAGGTTTCTCTCCAGCCTGTCCAGGTCTTGCTATATGGCGGCACAGCCTTCTGGTGTGTCAGCCACCCCTCCCAGTTTTTTATCATCAACAAACTTGCTGAGGGTGCACTCTATCCCTTCATCCAGGTCACTGATGAAGAGATTGAAGAGGACTGGACCCAGTACTGACCCCTGGGGAACACCACTTGTTACTGGCCTCCAACTAGACTCTGTGCCCCTAAGCACAACCCTCTGAGCTCTATCTTTCGTCCAGTTTTCAATCCACCCCACTGTCCATTCATCTAACCCACACTTTCTAAGCTTCCTTATGAGCATGTGGTGGGAGATGGTGTTGAAAGCCTTGCTGAAGTTAAGGTAGACAATACCCACTGCTCTCCCCTCATCTATCCATCCAGTCATGCCATTATAGAAGGCTATCAGATTGATCAGACATGATTTCCCCTTGGTGAATCCATGCTGACCACTCCCAATAACTTTCTTTTGTTCTACATGGTTAGAGATAACATCCGGACTGAGCTGTTCCACCACCTTTCCTGGGACTGAGGTGAGGCTGACTGGCCTGTAGTTTCCTGGGTCCTCCTTCTTGCTGTTTTTGAAGACTGGAATTAACTTGCCCTTTTCTGAAGACTGGAATTAACTTCCGTAATTTTAAAAGTCACAGGAAAAATATTTGTCTCCTGACTATAAAGTGTATACACTTACTGTTGCAAGTCCATATTATCCATTGCACATTATCTATTTTCAATTGTTTTCAGACTGCTTTTTTCCTCTGGATGCTCATGGCAATGTCCTTCTGTTCTCTACATTCCTTCAGGTATTCAGTTCTGATGTGTCAAGCTCAAAGTTTCTTGTTCTTGTGAGTACAACTAACTGGACAAATGAGTCTTGGGGCATTCTTATGTTTATCCTCATGGTTCCCTTTGCTATTTGCTGTTGTGCGACTGCACACACAATTCTGGCTTCAAAAACTTCTTTTAGTTCTCTGTAAGTACTGAATAAACTGCCACTACCGTGAACCATTTGTGGAATCGATGTTATGTTAAAGCTTTTTCTAACTTTGATACCCTAATAAATGATAAATGATAAATGATGTACTGTGTTTGATAAATGATGTACTGTGAGTGTTTTATAATCTTACTGAAATGCATACACTGGCAGAATAATGTGAATAGGTATTTAGAACTTGCGCAATCAGGAATTCTACCATTTGTATGGCACCTTTTCTTTCTCAGAAGATAAAAAATTCAATCCAAATGTACTAGATCATTCTTCACAGGAAATATTAGCCTATTTAGATCTCCATTTTTTTTAACCATACAAACAGACCATCAGAAGTAGGTTCCAAGTTAAACAGTGGACCATAGTTTCAGTTTAAATTTCATATGTTATTTTCACCACTTTAGATACCTGCCAATGTTCTGATTGGTGCTGCTATCATGATCTGTAAAACTGAGACCCACAGAGACTAGTAGCTGGAACCAAAAAGTGCTGTTCAGAAGACATTGTCCAGAATACTAGTCCTGAAAACACTGTCTAAGTTACTATGTGGCTCTACAGGAATGGAAATTCTTTTTTCAGGTGCCCAAAACATACCATGAGTCTTGACATATGTTGCTGCCTTGTAGTCAAGGATTCCCATTGCTTTATGACTTACAAACTCTACAGTCACAAGACTGTATTCCCATGATACTTTTTAGCAGCTTGACTCCAGCTGTTTTCCTGATGAAAGAGACAGCCAAGTTCTGTGGCTTTTTCAGAATACCAGGTCTAGGGCAATAAATCTGGAAGTTCTGGTCATTATTAAAAATGTCTTATTTATCCATAGCTTAAATAGCAGACTTTGGCTAGCTGTACCTTGACAGTAATATTCTGTGGTGGCAATGCAGGTAGGACAAGGGACTCTGGAAGCAGGCTTCTAAGAGTCAGCTGTTTTAAGATTTGCTGGCAGTTTGCCAAACTTATAGATTTGCGTTGAAAAGGTTCAGATGATCTTTTCTTAATAGATGTTTTCTTTATTTTTAAGGAGCTTTTAAAGATGACTGCTTCTGAATTTGTGTCATTTTTTGTTCTACATACCCTAGTGAAAAATCTTAAATATATCTTAGTTGCAAGAGTCTAGGAACCCATGATTTACCTTACAAGTACTCCTGTTTCTTAGAGACAACTGATTGGCTACATTACAAATGTATTGGGAAATCCATCTCCTTTTGTGCTCTTTTTAGTATTAAAAAGGTCAGAATAAGGCTACTTGGGCAGGTGCAGAATTTGCATGGGGCTATTTTCCATGATTGAGAGGCATTAAGAAACATCTCTATTCTTTTTGTTGTTTGCAGAGCATCAGAACAGACTCTAGCAAATGCAAAAAGGTAATATAAAATGTAACACAACTGTGGGTCTTTTAAAGGTATTTATAATGAGCGGGTCATTCTGTACTGGAAGAGTGTCAAAGCTTGAAAGAGGATTAAATTTGGAAACAACTTCATTCAGCCCTCCTAGTAAATTGGGTTATTGGGAAAGTTTCCTACATGAATGATCTAAGATAGCTAGGGGATGCACTCTAAAATAAATTCTCTTTTAGTGTCATTTGAGTAACCAAAAATAACAAGAAGCCCCTATGAAACTCAAGTGATTTCAGCAATTAAAATAGTTCTGGTATTTTAAAAATTTGAACATACTGATACTTATTTGTGTTTTCTATTAAGTGTGACAAAACTAAGATGTATTTGTAAATGCATTCCAAAATCATAAAACAGTGCCTGCTACAGGTTTTGTAAGGTATGACTTTACTCAATCTTGCCTTGCAGGAGTAGTGCTGGGAAAGATTTCTTTTTCATGAACACTCTCCTCTGTTAATCCTCTCTCTGTAGAGTCTCCAGCCTGTTGAGAGGAAGAAAATAAAAGAAAAAATGAAGGCCAGAAAGGAGAAAGGAATGAAGCATGAATTTATAGGCATTTCTACTGCTGCTGAATGGTCACAGTTTTTAGTACAGACAGTGCTGATCATGTCAGACTTTGAAAGAAAAAAAAAGTAATTTTGTAGATCTACAAATAGGCAAATATAACGCCTTATTGTTTCAATTAGATAAATACATTCTGTACCATATGTAACCTAATAAGTAAGCCTTTGCAATCTCTATTATTTGTTTTGCAATTATTTTGTCTGTGATTTTTCTTTGTAAAAAGTCTTGTCAGACAGTCTGAGCAAAATCTCTTTAATTTTAAGGAAGATGCAGGTTTTTCATAATTATGCAAAGAGAATTAAAAAAAACCCTAGTCATCTAAAGTCTTTTTCATACCTGCAAGATGTCTGTAAAGGGTGAGCTCATATTTCATCTTTAGATTTGAGGTAGCTGTTGGAACTGGTTACTGCTTTTGGTCTGCGCTTGCATGTCTTGTGGTTTCCACAGAAACATTTGTCATGTTGAATTACTTAAGTTCTGCACCATCAGTAGTGCCAAGTATAAAGGTGGTAATAGAAATAAAACCTCCTGCTACTCAGTTTTTAGTCACATTTAGGTGACATCAGGATTCTGGTAGCTTAAATTGCATAGAACAGACATTGCTTATGGATTGTAATACCCACTGCATGCACATAGCATGAAGTGTAGTTTAGCCCATGGTTGTTTTTATATAACTGTCTCAGTTATCCCACAATACGTGCAGTAAGAGCTTTGGAAATCTCTTGAATCCCTTGAAGTCATCTAGTTAATTATGTGATCTATTTCACTTCTGGATATTTATTTTAAGAAAAACAGAAGTAATATTACAACAATGTGCATTAAAAAAAGATTTGGAACTTTACGCATGTTATCCACTTTATATCTTGAAATTATTCCTGAAGAACATGAGGAAAAAAAAAAAAAGATTATACAAACTGAACAGTCCCAGCTTTTAAATCCAGGAAATATGAATGCCTCTCTAGTTGAAGTAAAAGGAAGAACAGAACATGTATATGAAAAAAATGAATAGATAATTGTACAGACTGATGTGAATCATTACAGCTGAGTTCTTAGTTCTGACCTTTACTGACTACATTACAAGCAGCTCTGATTTTTAAATGTGAAACACAGACAAGCTTGAGAATTAGTGTAAGCAAATTGGTGTGACACTAGCTTGGGTTTTGATATTCTAAGCAATTCTTTCCATGAAAGATTTAAGGGAGATAAAGTTACATGAATATTTTTTTAAGATTGTGGATGTGTGATAATAATTCAAATAAGTGATATTTAACAGGACATCTTTACTATCATCCTTACACTTTGTTATGTCATCCTATGTGTGCACTTTATGCCATGCTTAGCATATAGCCTACATATATCCCATGCATACATTTTTCTATATACAGTACTGCCAGAACTTGTGTGTACGCTAAGATTTTAGAAAAGCTTTTTAACACATTTGGGGAATGACTTAGGCAAACTGTATTTACTGTTTAATACCCTAATGAATGGTAGGAATGGTAGGAAAAAGAAATGTTTCAAGGTAATGTACTTTGTTTACATTCTTGACCATCAAAACACTTTTAAAAATAATAATCTGTCAGTATTTTGGATTTTGTGAATTAGGATCATTAAATAACTTCTTCAGATAATGTGAAGATTAATATAGGGGCAGCTTTCACATTGGTGAATACCTTACATAATGTTGCAAGATCTGAGAAAAAAAAATAGGGTTTTTGTGGTATAGAAAGAATAAAAACTTCATCAGTGCCAGTAACATATATGCATGTTTTCCACATTTCCTAGGATTTGCTTTTGCAGTGAAAACATATTAGTACACTGAAGACGTCAGTGGTCACAGTTTATTCACAGAAATACACCTTCAAAGTGAATGGATCTACTTGAGTGGAGAAAAACTGAAAGTCTGAACATATATGTTCCTCAAATTGCCATGTCCAAAATAAAATAGTCTAAGCACAGCAATAGTATTTCAAACTACTAAATGCTTTACAGTCAACTTTTCCAAAAGTTATCAGCCTCTACAACCCCTCTACTTAAAAAAAAAACAAAAACGAACCAAACCCAATCCCCACTTCTTTAGGAAAGATTTAATATCTCAATTGTTCATCTGCAGAATGAGCTTCTGACCAAAGCATAAATTGTTGCTTCACTGTTACTGTCTAAAATACTGAAGTCATTCCATAAAAGGTTTTCTTTACTCAGTTCTTTCCTTCTTCACTTGTTTTACTTCTTAAGGATAGGTTTCTGCACTTTGCAGTCTTACGATACCTTGTGTTTCCTCAGAAGACTGAAGACGTCAAGTCAATGCACAAAAGAATACCTAAATCATTTTTAACATGTATAAATTGAGATGATAGGGTATGGCTTTCACTGCAAAGAATGTAGGTAGGCAGATGAGGTTTGGCTTCAGGTGTTCAAGTCTCAGCTAGACAAGTATAAACTCAATTTTCCACACCATCTTCAGGATTTCAGGTAGACCTTACTTGCACAGATGTCTGCAAAGGTAAAGTGAGCTTTGTTTTCATGTAAAACTCATGTGACTCTCAAATTGATCTTTTTTTGTGGTCTGTTTTGCATTATAACAACTTAGTAGAATAGCATTAAATTAGTTCTACCCTATCAGAAAATGACAGCAGGAAGTTTAGTTTAGCATAAATTCCAAGGGCAGACCATATGCAATTCATTTTTATTTTTAATTGCTTCCATAAACACACAAAGATTAAATTAGCAAAGCTTGTGTAGGTTTTTTGGTTATATGTGGATTTTAACTAAATACTGAAGGATAAAAATGGAAACCAGCAAAACCCAGGAATCCCACAGGTTTTAATTTATGTTGTGGGCCATGAGCATCAAAGAAAAATTGGAACTTTGAGATGTTTCTTTATGGATAACAGGTTAGTCGTAAATTGGTGCTACAAAAGAAACATCATCAAATGCCAAAGCTTGACTAAGCAGGCAGTACTGGAAGAAATACTTTTATTGCTGTTTGAATAATTTTTTAAGTACTTCAATCTGAAAAAAAATACCTGAATTAAAAAAAAATTAAAAGCAAGTTGAAATAGATTTTGAATATTATGTAGAAAGGCATATTTCAGGCCACACAAATAAAAGCTACAAAGCAGACTGTTACTTTACATGCTGACTGTTTTCTCTGTACCTTGCAAAAATGCATTAACTAGAGTTTCAAAACATTAAAGACTCTAAAACAAGATAAGAAAGGAAAACACTTCTTTACATCAGAAGTCCAGATTGAAATGTCTTTAGTCTGAAGATTACAAGACACACATTTGATCACTTCCACTTTCAGAAATGACAGTGCAGGTTTTTCCTGCTAAAGGAAAGGGTTTTGTTGGTGGTGTTTTTTTTCAGGATTTGGGGGTTTTTTTAGGAGTTTTGTTTATTTTTTTTTCTTTCATTGGATAGTGCATCTGCAAGACAAAAAGAGGCAGACAGCAGAGAAGGTATAGACCTGTGCTAAAAGTACTGTGGCAGCACAAATGAATTTCTTGTCTATTAAGATACCGTTCTGCAGGGATTCTTTGAGTGGTAAATTAGGGCAACAACTCTGATCTTCAGTGGCCTTTGCGTAGCAGAAGAGGATTAGTTACATTTTTCTTTTTGCTAGTTATCTGATAAAACTTTTTCATCATTACTTATTTACACTGAGCTTTTTCCTATTTTATGACCTTGAGGAAATGCCCCTTTTTAGAAGGAAGACCTGCATGTTAAAATGAGCCAGACACCTGGACTTGTATATTTCTAACATACTCTCCTCTGGAGTATTTGGCTTAATTCTTACTAAGGTCATCTGAGGCAGAGAACTTGGGAGTAGGGACCAGTCATAAAACAACGTGCTTATATATGTCTACTATAATAGGGACAACAGTGGAGTTGCATTTGTAATTTTTGCTCTGGGCTTATTAGGTTTGCTAGACTTAAAAAGTATATTTGTAGCATGTTAATTAGCCCAAATGAAAAACAGGGTGCAGCTAAACTTTTGTCTTCTCTAACAAGTGTTCTCAGCTGCCTATGCTTGAAAATGGTTTTATTGAGATTCTCACATAAGAACTTTGAAGTGTGCCACCTCCTATTACTTGAATAGAATAAACTCAGACACTCAAAGGTATTTTAGGGACCTGGGGATTTCCTAGTGTCGCAGTAGAGATCACACGAGACAGATCACACTGTTGCATTTCATGCCTACAGAGGTACTTTCTGTGCCAGGCTGCTAGCTTCATTGCTGGACAATGTTTCAGTGGAGAATCATGTTTATATTTCTTTTCAAACTCCAGCTTAAGAGTAATAATTTTGTCTTTCACAGTTTAATTTTATGAATGCATATCTACATCTATATGTTTCAGCAAACAGATGAAAAAGATGAAAGCATATCCTCTCAAATCACAAAATAAAATACATTATTTATAAATTCAAAATAAAATTATTCTTGGCTGTTTTACAATATTAGCATATTATTTTTCACTTTTTCCTCTCTCTTTCTATTCGGCTGAACTGGAATTTCCCTTTGTTAACATGCAATTTCTTGTGCTTCTGTTCTTTGGAGTTGCTAATGCTGTATTTTTATTCATCATACAATGGGAGATCTGAAATGCACAGTTGTCTTGCTAGATCTATATTTATGGTTTCTCTGAGAGCATTGTGTTAAGACTAAAAGTAAACTGAGTATCGCATGCCTACTCTGAATGATAGCTTCTGCTCAGTTGAGCATAATTTTGCTTCTTCTTTTTCAGAGCTACCAAAGCAGCTGGTTGTACTGCATATTACTTTAAAAGAATGGTTATCATAGATGTTGGACTTGGTGCTGTGTAGAATGAATGAACCCCGGGATGACGTCAAGGATCCTGAAGACCCTTGGAAAGATTACGTAAGATTTCTGTAATCAGTTTTCTGAATATGTAGAAACATTATTTTCATATTTACTCTTAATGTTTGACATTCTATTTGATGTAGTTTTAACTAAACAGAGGAGTCTAATTAAATGTTGCTGTACTGGTACTTGCTTTATTTGGCCAATAAAAAATCTGGAAGACTGATGACAAACTGAAAAGGGTTGAAGATTTACAATAAATATTTGGGATCTAAAAAGATGAGATCTATGATGTAAGACTAAGGAAAAAAATGATTTTTAGAGCTGCCCTTGTCACAGACTAAAAGCATCTACCTTAAAAAAACCCTTCTAGTGTCAGTGAAAGAAAGCATAATGATATCTTGGTTGGAAGCTGAAAATTGACCAACTGAGATCAGAAAAAGTGTGTGCCTTTTCTCAGTGAAGTAACTAGCAGTTGAAATAACTTGACTGAAGTAGTGGTGGATTTTTTTATTACTAGGTAAAAAAAAAAAACAAACCCAAACTTGATGTGTTTCTGAAAAGATATAGTTCAACTCAATCAGAAGTTATAAAAGTTATGGTAATAACTTTTGTTAGTATGGGGATAACATCTTGAGAGGAATCCACATCAAAATGATTGTGCTGGCATTCAGAACTATGAATTAGCTTCTATGTTTAAATTGACTTTTTTCTATTTGTTACAGCTCAGAATAGTGTTCACTCTCCAGATTTTCAGAATGTTACAAACTAATGAGTAACACTCCTGAGTTTTCTGCTTTATTATTTTAGGAAAAATTTATTTCCAACTAGCCATGGACTAAAAGAACAATTATTAGCTTTAATGACTACAAATGGAGTCCTCAAATTTTATTTGTTTTTGTCAGATCACTTTTTGAGATTATTATTAAAAAGAATTAGATTAAAAATGATTACATGAAATTCAGCAGTTTAATATTACACACTTTTGAAACAAACTCTGGTTCATACCAAGTAGTGACTTTTTTTCAGGATGAAATCTAACAGGAAGGAATAAAAAGCCTGAGACCAGACTATTTCTTTAATATTATAATTTTTTTTTTTTCTCAGAATAGCTATCACCTATATCATGCAATTTATCAGTGGGAACAGGGTATCTTAAATGTTAATTTTACTGTCTTCAGACAGTATGTTCAGCTATGTCCTTCGAAAAAATAAAGGCACTATAGGAACAACCTTTGTTGTTATTCATTATAAACTTATGAGTTATACTCATGTGTGTTATGAAAAGTTACTATAAAAACAGTAGTTAAAAAAAATCCTATGGAAATTTTCTTCATCCAAACCATTTTATTTATATATTATTTCAAAAAATGCAGATAGTCTTGAAAGTGCAGATGGGGACTGAAAATAGTCAAACTATATTCTTTCTAGCTCATGCAGCAGCTCAGTTAATAACAGTAACAAAGCATAAGTGGAATTTTACAGTTGTATTTGTATACATTGCCACAATTCTAGACTCCACACTGGAACATTTTTAGTTCAGTATCATCTCTATATACAGTTTTCACTTCAAGAGTAGGGAAACATTTTGTCAAAATCAGATTTGTTAAATAAGTGATGCTATTTGTACTTTAATTTTCAATACTGTGTGAGTAATAATCCTGTTGCAATAATTTTCTTGACAAGAAAAGCCTTTGACACTGTCCCACATGACATCCTGGTCTCCAAGCCGATAAAATATGGCTTTGATGGACTGACAATTCAGTGGATAAAGAACTGGCTTGACGGACGCACCCAAAGACTGGCTGTCAATGGGTCCATGTCCAGGTGGAGGCCAGTGACGAGTGGAGTCCCTCAAGGATCAGCACTGGGACTGGTCTTGTTTAACATCTTTGTCAGCGACATGGACAGTGGCATTGAGTGCACCCTCAGCAAGTTTGCCGACGACACCAAGCTGTGTGGGGAGGCTGACACGCTGGAGGGAAGGGATGCCATCCAGAAGGACCTTGACAGGCTGGAGAGGTGGGGCCATGCCAACCTCATGAAGTTCAACAAGACCAAGTGCAAGGTCCTCCATCTGGGTTGGGGCAATCCCAAGCACCAATATAGGCTGGGCAGTGACCGGCTTGAGAGCAGCCCTGAAGAAAAGGACTTAGGGGTGCTGGTGGATGAGAGGCTCAACATGAGCCGTCAGTGTGCATTAGCAGCCCAGAAAGCCAATCGTGTCCTGGGCTGCATCGGGAGAAACACGGCCAGCAGTTCAAGGGAGGTGATTCTCTCCCTCTACTCCACTCTCCTGAGGCCCCACTTGGAGTACTGTGTCCAATTCTGGAGCCCCTACTACAAGAAAGATATGGACGTGCTGGAACGTGTCCAGAGAAGGGCCACGAGGATGATCAGAGGGCTGGAGCACCTCTCCTATAAGGACAGACTGAAAGAGTTGGGGTTGTTCAGTCTGGAGAAAAGAAGGCTCCGAGGAGATCTTATAGTGGCCTACCAGTATCTTAACGGGGCCTACAAGAAAGCTGGTGAGGGACTTTTTAGGATGTCGGGTAATGGTAGGACTAGAGGGAATGGATCAAAACTAGAGATGGGACGATTCAGACTGGACGTTAGGAAGAAGTTCTTCACCATGAGGGTGGTGAGACACTGGAAGAGGTTGCGCAGAGAGGTGGCGGAAGCCCCATCCCTGGAAGTTTTTAAGACCAGGCTGGACGGGGCTCTGAGCAACCTGATCCAGTGGGAGGTGTCCCTGCCCATGGCAGGGGGGTTGGAACTGAATGATCTTTAAGGTCCCTTCCAACCCTAACAATTCTATGATTCTATGATTCTATAGCTGTTATGTCACTGGCATCCATTTTGAGTCCTTGAGAGTCAAACCAGTGTAGCCAACAGAGTTGTGAGCAATTTCGGACTTTCCTATCGGCATGAGAGGAGGACCAGTCAGAGGATATTGTTTCATACAGGGTTTTAATGTGACCCACAGGACAATGAGAGAGGCAGGAAGACTGAAGCAGCAGCATGTGGCAACTGAACACAACTGAGTCCGGTTGCTTTGTGGCAGCTCAGTTGACGTTGAGGAATAGTCATCCTCTAAGGAGTCTCTGGCTTTTACAAAATACTTTGCTTAAAGAACTGTTGCTCTGAAAACAGATTGAGGGAGAGGGACACAGAAAGTAGAAGTAAGGTAAGAATAAGTTGTGTTTGTGGGGTTTTTTTGTTTTGTTTTGTTTTGTTTTACTTGTTTTTTTTGTTTTATAGCTAGTTGACTGTCATTTATGTTGCTCAAGATATTCACAATTTATAGTAATTTATGTGTATTCTGAAAGATTTTTGAATGTTATTAATCATAGAATCACAGAATCATAGAATCGTAGGGTTGGAAGGGACCTCTGGAGATCATCTAGTCCAAACCCCCTGACAGAGCAGGGTTACCTTAGAGCAGGTTGCACAGGAACACGTCCAGGGAGGTTTTGAATGTCTCCAGAGAAGAAGCCTCCACCACCTCTCTGGGCAGCCTGTTCCAGTGCTCTGTCACCCTCAAAGTAAAGAAGTTTTTCCTCATGTTAAGATGGAGCTTCCTGTGTTTCAGTTTTTGCCCATTGCCCCTTGTCCTGCCACTGGCCATCACTGAGATGAGTCTGACCCCATCTTCTTGACACCCACCCTTCACATATTTATAAGCATTGATAAGATCCCCTCTCAGTCTTCTCTTCTCCAGACTGAAAAGACCCAAGTCCCTCAGCCTTTCCTCATAAGAGAGATGCTCCAGCCCCCTGATCATCCTCATAGCCCTTCTGTTGTATCAGCCACTCTTCCCAATTTTGTGTCATCAGCAAACTTGATGAGGGTACACTCTATTCCAGTACTGGACCCAGTACTGACCCCTGGGGAACGCTACAGGCCTCCAGCTAGACTCTGTGTTGCTCATCACAACCCTCTGAGCTCTGCCATTGAGACAGTGCTCAATCCACCCCACTGTCCATTCATCTAACCCACACTTCCAAAGCTTACCTATTAGGATGTGGCGGGAGACAGTGTCAAAAACCTTGCTGAAGTCAAGGTAGACTTCATCCACAGCTCTCCCCTCATCCACCCAGCCAGTCATGCCATCATAGAAGCCAGATTGGTCAAGCATTATTTCCCCTTCGTGAATCCATATTGTCCACTCCTAATAACCTTCTTTTCCTCCACATGCTTAGAGAAGACATCCAGAATGAGCTGTTCCATCACCTTTCCAGGGATGGAGGTGAGACTGACTGGCCTGTAGTTTCCTGGGTCCTCCTTCTTGCCCTTTTTGAAGACTGGAGTGACATAAGATTTCCTCCAATCCTCAGGCAACTCTCCTGTCCTCCTTCACCTTTCAAAGATGACGGAGAGT
>VWZL01000848.1:1759-58197 GCA_013396915.1 Stercorarius parasiticus
GAGGAGACCTTATAGTGGCCTACCAGTATCTTAAGGGGGCCTACAAGAAAGCTCGTGAGGGACTTTTTAGGATGTCGGATAATGGTAGGACTAGAGGGCATGGATTAAAGCTAGGGATGGGACAATTCAGATCGGACGTTAGGAGGAAGTTCTTCACCATGAGGGTGGTGAGACGCTGGAACAGGTTGCCCAGAGAGGTGGTGGAAGCCCCATCCCTGGAAGTTTTTAAGGCCAGACTGGATGGGGGTCTGAGCAACCTGTTCTAGTGGGAGGTGTCCCTGCCCATGGCAGGGGGGTTGGAACTAGATGATCTTTAAGGTCCCTTCCAACCCTAACTATTCTATGATTCTATGATTTCATTTACAGGCTTTCTGGCTAATCATATGCAGAACACTATTTGTGTGAATTTAACTATATTTTCAAAAGGACTATCAGTCTGAGGAGTCAATCCCCTAAAACAACATTGTGAGGAGCAATTCTGTGTTCTCTCTTGCTTCATTACACTCATAGGCTTAGCAATAACATCATCCTGATTAGTTCAATTCAGCATGATGCCAGGATTTTAGTCCACTCCATGCAGACATGGTCCCACTGTTAGTAATTGTTACAGCCACACAGGGAAACTTGATTTAATAGTTTGTGACCATATTCAGAGAAGATGTAAACAAACACAATTGTACTAGTTTCATTGGACCCAAGACGATTTACTCAGGACCTGTGCAATGCACTATAAGCTCACAATCTCCAGATTTTCACCCTAAGGTAGCAGCAGACTGAAGGGAACACAAATGGGAGGATAAAACTGAGTTTTTGAGCTCAGATATGGGTTACCTGTGGCTTTCAAACCATGTATGGTCATTAGCAGGTGAAATGCAGCTACTGTATTGTAGTTATAGTCTTTTCTGGCTAGTGTGCAGAGGAATAAAGTGGATCTCTGTTGTGGGAGTTAAAAACCCATCAGGAGCGACTTAGGCCGATACTGTCACACTATCCTGCAACGCACGGCAATGCTGAGAGAGAACGGTGGGACTCCTTGGGAGCCTGATATGTCCCATATGTGCAATGCCCCCTGCAACCTTCCTCTTGGATCTCTGTGAGGTGTGCTATGTGTCCTGCTGATTTTGTCCACAGGGACATGAAGACATGTGGGTTGGAGGATCATGAAGAATGTCCGCTCTTCTTCCAGCTCAGATGGGCAAATGTAAAACCCACTTGTGTCACTGGAAAGGTTCTCACTGACTTCAGCGTTTGCTTTGCTGGGGCTGTGAGTCAGAATGACACACAGGTGGTAGGGATTTACTTATCCATTGAATGTTTCCTGTATATTTTAAGCAATTATACTTATCTGGTTCAAATGAGTTTAGGAAACTCAGCGTGCAGTTTGCAACTAATTCAGGAAGAAACATGGAAGAGAAACTCCTTGATGATCTGCTCATATATAAATATAGTCTTAATAAACTACAGTTTTCTTGCTGTTAATAACATCTTGCTGATGGAAGAAAGGAAAGGTGTAAATTAAGTATCCCATCCCTTTGTTTTGTGCTTTTCTTACTGGATGCTGTTGGAATGAGACAATTCTACCTAAAAGCTATGCCTCTAATGCAATCTGTTGTGGACAGCAAGTTTTAAGGCATTGAGGTAGCATGAGGAGGTGAAGAAAGGCATGTCCAGTAAACTCCCCTAATGTTAACAGCAGGGATGTGTGTTCTGTTGTAGGATGAAAAAAGGAAAATAATGAAGTTTACACCTATTTTGTTCTCCTGACTGTTGAGTCTAAGAGCCAAAAAAGGCAAGGCTTTTAGGGAGAGTTAATAGTCTTTCTTAGACCATGTAATTTAGCTGTAGAAAATGAACAAATGACTGTCCTGAAATTCAGGCAGAAAGCCCCAGAGGTATACTGAGCAGTCGAGGTAAGTAAGAAGCCATGGAGCCTCACAGCATTCTTCATTGATTTGTACAAAGTGCACAGCTCAGTAAGAAGTGATTTTGAGCCTCGACAAATCTTGTAAACTCTGTTTTAGAGACTTGAAAGAGTNACTTTTTCCCTATTCTCTTCCCTAATGCATGACAATAACTAACATGTCCTTTCATCTTACAATACCTTCCTTTAGCAACAGTTTTCTTTCCTGTAAACCTCCAGGTACTTTGTGCTGCTCTCTGATTTCATGCAGTTCTTTTCTTTCCATTTGTGCTGTCTCCACTAATGAGTTCTCAGAGGTACATTAACCTAAATAGCTTTATAAATGAGAGGACTTAAAGGGGGTCTCTCAGTTAGTGCAGAGGGCTTGTGAGAATGCCTAAGAAGCCTTCTTCTCCTCTGTTCTCTCTTCTTGCATGGAATTTGCTATACTAGCACTTTTCCAGGGAAAAGGGAGCTACCATTCCCATTAGGTGCCAAGCCTAAATGTGATGGGACATTGTCATCTTTCCTTGCTGAGAAGCACAGTACTCCAAAGTATCATATATGCCCATAAGAATAGAAGTCTTTTAGCTCTATTTCTGTTTTTCTCCACCAGTTCATCGGTGCTGGGGGACATCAGCTACTCAAGCAGTAAAAATGATCAGAACTGAGCATTATAAGGGATACAAGCAGACACCTCAGCGTGAATAAGGAATCAGATATCTCCAGGACTTTCATGTTGTTAGTTTTCATTAGTACTCATTTAGTCCAAAGACAAAAAAAAATTACTTAAAAAGTTCATTTGCAAGTTGTCATGCTAAAGGCAGAGAAACCATTCAACCAGGAGTTGTGGTGCAGTGAGTGGACTGAGATTTGTGCTGCTCATTAATATCTAATATCTGACTACTAAGAAGCAAGGAAGTGAGAAAGAGTTCCTCAGGCAAGATAGGCATGCAACTAGGTGGGAAAAGGTGCAGCTTTCTCCCCATGGGAGGATGCTACTGATTATTTTGCTTCATTTAACTGGTGTCAGATAATATGAGGGAGAGAATGCAGCTGTTGGCGGTGTGCCTAGCAATCACCCATCGTCTTTGTATGGTTGTAATTGGGAGGGGAAACAAAAATAGTTAAAATACTTCAAATGACATCATTGGATAAAGCTTGATATTAAAGCTACTGCAGGTGTGAGACTTATTTGTTCAGTCCTTTTCTCCATGAAGTAAATTGTTGGCCAACTGCTGGAAAGCCATTAGTGCTGTGGGATGACATTTTGTGTTCATTTTGTTCGGTAGCAATGATTTATAAATTACTGTGACTCTACACATAAGGCCCCCTATTGCAAAATACCACCCCAATCCTTCTTCCATTGTGGCTCATAGAAAAGCTCTTATTGCTTTTAATAGGAACTGTATAAAGCCCTGTGATTGTAGTGGGGAGTCAGGAATAATTTATGCCACCTACTGATCAACCAATAGTCTCTGGTGTTTTTTCTTTGTGTTTGGAATAAGGAAACAGAAGACTTTCTATTAAAGATAATTCGACTGTAAGACTGCTGACTAAGATTAAGCTGTGTGGAGTGTTTTGTGGTGTTCTTATTTGATACTGAATAATAGTAATAATAGGACTTGTAATTTCTGTACTCATTAAGGTCTTTGAAGAAGGATGGAAAAAAAGCTACATATTTATGACTTTCTTGAGCAAGCTTATTAAAAATATTTATCAATTATGTTGAACTTTAAGGAAGAATTCTGTCAGGTTGTTTAAGAGAACATTTAAGGTTTTCATTAAAGTTACTTTATTTCAATTGTCTGAAGTTCTATAGTTATCCCATGAAGATAGCCTACCTTCTATTAAAAAAACCCAACAAACCAAAGAGGAAAAAATGAACAACCTACTCCAATAGTTTCCCATGTGGCCTACTTCTCTCCAAAAATCTATTATTAAATCATGAAAACTCATTATATGGCCAAAAAAAAAATCTTTATAAATGTTAGCTTGTCTCAGTGTATAACAGTTGAGCAAAGAGGAGAAACGGTAGGGCAGCACATAAATCACCGGCCAAGAGTCCTGAGAAGGGAGAGGGAGATGTATGAATTATCGGAGGGATGGAGCACCTCTCCTATGAGACAGGCTGAGAGAACTGGGGTTGTTCGGCCTGGAGAGGAGAAGGCTCCAGGGAGACCTTATTGTGGCCTTTCAGTACTTAAAGAGGGTTTATAAGAAAGATGGGGACAAACTTTTTAGCAGGGCCTGTTGCAATAGGACAAGGGGTAGCGGTTTTAAACTGAAAGAGGGTAGAGTTAGACTAGATATAAGGAAGAAATTTTTTACAATGAGGGTGGTGAGACACTGGAACAGGTTGCCCAGAGAGGTGGTGGATGCGCCATCCCTGGCAACATTGAAGGTCAGGTTAGATGAGGCTCTGAGCAACCTGATCTAGTTGAAGATGCCCCTGCTCATTGCAGGAGGGATTGGACTAGATAATCTGTAAAGGTCCCTTCCAACCCAAACTATTCTATGCTTCTATGATTAATACATGGTTCATGTTCATGGGCATTCCCTGATTGTATATTATCTGTATGTTGCCTTGGCTCCTCTATTCACAGCTGTTTCTACTTCTTGAAAGTCTGCCAAGGCATTCTGTGCATACCTCATATTTGTTTATGGAAGTGTTTCCTGTGAATTTGTCTGATCCCTTTTTGAATCTGCTTTTATTATCTGCCTCCACGGCTTCCACGAAAACAATTTCAGATCATTTTTTGCTTTGTAAAGAAGCATTTTGCATCTACCTCTGTTTTGAACTGATCTTTCTACTTTCGACAATTGCCCTTTACTTCCAATACTGCAAGATTTGGCAAATAGTTTCTGCACTCAGCTCATACTTTCATGACTTTTCAAACATCTCAGCCACACTTCCTTAGGGTCCTCCCTGCTGAACCAAAGTCTTAGCCTTTTTAGCCTGTCCTCACAAGGCATCTGTTCTGCCATCCTACCCGTTTTAGCTCTACTCACTCTTATCCATTTTAAACTCTGTTATGTCTTGCTTAAACATGGAGTTCCACATTTTTCTATTTATCCAGCCTGAACTTTGAAGACAGAGATCCTTAAATATAACTTACGCTGTTTTTTTCTGAATGAGGATTTTTCAGTGCCTTGCAGAACCATGCTTCCACTGACAAATTTGCACCAAGGATGGACCAAATAACAAAGATGACAGAAAAGAAGGCTAAAGAATAAAGACAAAAATTTGAGAAGAAATGTAAACCTGTGCTATGCTTTGCATGCTTGGTTTTCAAGGTGGACTCAAGAGGTGTTTCAAAGCATCCTGCCCATGTGTTACTTGGTCGGGAAAACAGGTGGCAACATGTTTTGAAAAATGTTGTGGTCTTTCAGAAAGTGCAAGAGAGTAGTCAGAAGTCAAAACTTCTTAATTTTTGCATTTTGCAGGGAGATTTTTGTCACCTGGACCTGCACACAGTCCATGGCTGCAAATGCCTGTGTTTATTGTCATTAGCAGTAATTGATCTTATACAGTACTGTACTCAAATGAGATTGAGTATTTAGGAAAGTTTACATGTTTGCATACATAGGCCCATTTTCTAGGCAGTCTCCTTGAAACACTCATCTTCTCTTTTCCAGAAACATCATATTATATCTCTGACTAGCCCTTAGATAATTTCTAGCTGTACAGTTTTGCATTAGTAATTGGCAAACAGAGCACTGGAATGCAAATAACATTAAGACCTCACAAGTGAGTGAGTTAGGAACATGAAGCTTCCCAGTTGTTTTGGGGGAAATGAAAAAGGAGTGAGTCCTTTAAAAAACTCTGCAGAAGAGAGAGCTGTTTCTCCCTATTGCCAATCGAACAATGTTGAGCTCAGTTACTCAGAACTTTGATTTGTAACACTCGGAAACACTTTTAGTCTTGTTTTAAAACCCTTAAGTGGGAATTAATTTAACATTCAACTTGTCAGTAGTTAATCCATTGATTAATTGCTCAGTTACATTTATTTCATATTGATCTTTTTTTCCTTTTTCAGTTTCCAACTATTTCCTATCATCTTCCAGAGATGGGTAGGCCAGTTTGGACAAAACAGAAATTGCTGTCAACTTCAACTTCAACTTTACCTTTACAATTCTCCAAGGAGAATCAAAGTCCTTTGAGACTGGGAAAAAGTTTAGGAAATGTTAAAATAATATTTATTTTTCATTCTGTGTACACTTTGTGGTTCTGATATTTGGACATTAGTTTAAAAATAATGCTGTTGAAATATGTTCTTACCGAAAACACTCATCAGTTCTACTTATTCCACTTATTCCATAGTGAATTGTGGTCAGCAAAACTGATTACACATTTTATAAAAATAGCCTTTTTTTATTTGTGTGAAGACATCCTTTTTAAAAGTTCTCTATTCAGTTGAAAAATTATTTGGAATTTTTATGTGTATGATACATTGGTGATGAAAGCCACTGTGATACAGTTGTGCCCATCTGATTTTATACTTGGCTTGCAGAAGTCTACTTACTGATTACAATCAAATCGAATTCTAAAATGTATTTTTCTCTAAGTTATAGCTCTTTTCATTTGGCTACTATGTAAGTGATTACCAAACTATCATTAGTGTTCCCTCCAAAATAATTCACAGAATTGGTACAAGTGAGCCTGAGTAACTGCCTATGTCTTGGAAAGCAGCCATTCCCAGCAAAAGGAGCATTAGACAATATGCAAAGTTGATTTGCGGTCAGTTATAAGCTTTTTAAGAAGGCCAGTGAAAAGATTTTTGGAAATGTGACTGAGAATCTGCTCACTTTCTTTACAGTCACTAGTGATTTATTCTGCCTGAATGCAGCGTGCTGCACTGGAAAAAAATATTCCTGTAACTCAGTGTCTTCAGCTAACTGCTCCTAATAATCTCACTTGTATCTGAACTTTAAGCTTCCTACACCACAGTTCTGCTTAGTGTCATATTGCCATAACCACATTAGTTACTGACCATTGATCCAAGTCTTCCAGCATAGGAAGACCTGGATAAGCAAAAGTTGGCCCAAATTGTGAAAAATCCATTCCAACCACCACCGTGAAAGTGATGCTGAAGAGCATGCATCCTTCTGGGCCCTTTGCCAGGTGAAGGAGATGGCTGTGATACTGCACTTCGTGCGTCCGCAAGGACTGGTGCTGTGCTGGGTAGCCCTCTAAATCAAGACAGAAATAAATCCCCAAATTTATTTCCTATAAAATGCTTTAACTGAAAGGGTGCCTTATAGCTAGTGTTAACAACCGAGCTTCTGTAGCATTTTTATCAATATCTCATCAGAGAGATCGGCTCGGGAATACCAGGGAACACAGCCTGGAGGTCTTCGCTCTTGCTGTCTGTTGTCTTCAAGACTGATAAAGACAAAACTCCGGAGTACGGCAAGTCAGCCTCTGGATCCTTCTGTGATTTCTTCTGGAATTAACAATGCTACTGTTAATTAAAGAGGGTTGACATTCCATTCTCCAGTGTGTTGTCTTTTAGTGAAATACCTTTCAAGATCTTTGTGCTGAACAAGCTAGTTACACGATAAGCGTCTGTTTCTATGAATTATTTAGTGAAGATGTTAATTTTCAACTCAGAAGGAGGAAGTGCAAAAAACATGTCATCAGCTAAATGACGTGTATTTTAGAAAAAACTGACAGATCATGTAATGTCAGTCAAAGCAGCTCTCAAACTCCGTCTGCCCTCTTGGAGCAAAAATTAACTATATTCAGCTTTCTAAGGTATAGCTGTCTGTAATCTCTTTTGTATCCAAATTAAAATTTCATGATGTGTGTGAAATTACCTCATGCTACCAGAACACCTATAAAATAAAAATAATATAAAGTAGAACCTCACAACGGACCTCATTTGCCAAATTAGTTACTGGGTTTTGCGTCACTGTCAGTGAAACTACCTTTTACAAGTGATGGAAAACCCTAAAGCCTTGCGGCTTAGAAAAGCAAATATAAGTCTACAAGGATCATCAAGGAACCTAACCACATAACCATTATATGGTTTATAATAAGTTCATTTTTGAGGATTTTTGTGAAGGCAAGAGAAGGCAAGGGAAGGCAAGGCAAGATCTTCAGGTGTGTGATGAGTTCTTGCTCCCTCTTTGTCTCATGTTTTCCCTTCCTATGTCCTTGGTTCTTTGTGTAAATAAATATGTACATTAAACAGGGGAACTGAAACCCCATTCCTACTTCCAGGCTAGGGTACTAAAATCATATTTTGCTCATCTGTCGGGCTGCTGGATTATTGCAAACACAATGGAATAGGTTAAAAAAACCCCTAGTGACTAGTGCAGTGTCAGCCAACTAGGTTGTTGAAAAGCTGTGTCCAACTATGTGTTTCAATCAAAAATGATTTATTTTAAATAAACAACATCCAATAGAGTCCACTTGCGCTCAGGATAGCGGGTAGGTGTCTCTCAGAACGACATATGGGTTTAAATCCCCTGATGTAAAGGGTGAAAATGAGCTTCATTCTGCCAAGTTCCACGCAAGCACATTATTCACATTCACCTACTGAATAAAAAGAGACTACTGCATTATCTGATTTTAGTAAAGTCATGTTTCTAAATAGAAATACATTTGTATTTTTCCAGTCAGGGTTGAGTTGAAAAATACGTTTTTTGGCAGATTTAATATTTGTGCTTTGGAACACGTGAAGCTGTGATTAGAGTTATGGTGGAACTGTAATGCATTACTATTGCCATGACTTGTTGAAATGATCGTAAATCATGAAACCATGTATAGCGTTACTACAAACATTCAGGCATGCATTTAAGTCTTCTGCTTTGCTGAATATGGGTGTAACACCAGAATTTTATGTACGAAGTTTAAAAATTTGATCATAAATGTCCAAAGTTAATTGAGAAAATCCCCTTACTTATAGATTCAATATGAAAGGCATGTAAGATGGAGTAAGCATAGATCTGAATGATTAAATATGGAGTTACAGTTCTAACATAAGTAGTAAAAAAAAAGGGAGGGTTTATTTACATGCTTATGTTTTTATAAATCTAAAAATGGTTATTTTGCTGCTAATTTTTTGAATGTTTCTTCTAGCTAGATCACTTCATTTAACATGAGATTTAAGTACTGCTGAAAGTACTGACATGTTGGCTCCAGGTAAGTCATGTTTTCCTTTTCTTAGTCTGAAAAGTTAACATCTGAAGCATAATATATTTGCAAAAATAGTCAGATTATTCATATTTGATACTGTATTTATTTTTGGTGAAGAATCTGTTTTAACTTTAGTGGAATAAAAGCATGAATTTATGCATTATAAATACATGTGTGACGGTTTAATCAGGAGTCGTCTTGAAATGTTAAGTTAATGAACAGAGTTTACTTCAACATGGCTCAGGTAAAATTCCTTTTCATCTCAAAATTAAGGTTATGAATCTACAAATATGAGGACTTTGTGGAAAGATAATCACTACATTGCTTTGCAGATAAACAAGGTATGTTTGGCAGGCGGCAGTAGGTGGCATTATTACACATAGCCTACGAGCAAATCCTCAGAGTTGGGAGAAGACTGTTCCATGAGTTTTTCATTAAGTTACACTCTGGCTGAGACCATAGCCTTTGGAAAGGTGCTGTGTAAGCAGCTGGACAGTTTCCTCCCTTCTTTAAAATTTGAATAAATACTCAAAACTTAGAGTTCCCCTGCATACCGGGTGTTGTGTGATGACTATTTCTGGGAGGGAGACTGGCTTCCTGCTGTTTGCAGTCATCATTTTGCGACTGCTATGATTGTGTGTGTGTGTGTGTGCTGACAAAACAAGCCAAGTTTAAAGTCTGTTCACACTATGTCCTTGATTTCTTCTCTCCTGGAAATTCATATACAAATCCCTGGAACTCTAGTGATGAGGGATGCGGCAGGGCCACCATAATAAGGGACTGACACAGCATACAGGGAAAGCTAATCCAATTAAACTTGTACCATCAAATTCAGTTGTAATAGATTAAGTGTGTGATTGATTAAACCTTTCTAGGGGAAATCTTCAGATTTATCTAGAAGCATATGTTTAACACCATTTTAATTTTCCAGCTAGTTAAATAAAGAGGTATCCTCCACAGTTTGTCCTTTGGTGATGTTTCCATAAGTATTAAAGTATCTTTGCAGGAAGCATATTTAGAGAATTTGTAGACTGCTTTGGAAAAATATTGCAATAAGCTGTTGTCAAGAGCTGTGAATTCTGTCAGTGTGAAACTTATAAATTGCAGCCTGTTGCAACCTAATGTATATCTGCATCCTGCACTGTCATAGTTATTTAGTAGCTTGCACTCAAAGCAGGAAAAGAAATGATGGTGGAAACTGAGAATGCATTGAATGTATAGAAACTGATTAAACAATTCCTCATGAGAATGAACTAAATATGTAGCTATCTATTGCCTATAAAGCCAAAGGGGAAAGATATATCTAGTGGAAAAATTGTTAACCCCCAAATATATCCCGAAGGAAAGAGATTTCAATAACAGTAATTTAATAAACCTCTTATTAGTATTCCAAAATATAATGACCTATGAGTTCAGGATTAATTGCTATGAATACCTGGGAAGGGGGAAGTATTTTCTGTGGCCTACATTTCCAGGATTAACTGGGAACTGGGTAAGGAAGATAGGTGAGACCACGACCACAATTAATTACCAGATGCTACCATTTACCTTGAGTTCTACAGAGCAGCACCAACAGTTTGCTCATCAAGAGTATGACTCCTGGACTTTCTGTCACTATTGAGCCATTCACTACTGAATAAAGGCAGATTTCTGACCCTGAGGAAAAAATGGCATAGCACAATTACCATGTAAACTTCGTCTACTCCCAAAAAGGAGTTTTCTTCATACTTTTATTGGGTTTATTCCTGGGCTTATTCTATACCTCAGACCCTTCCCAGACATTCTCCAGCTGCACAGGCCAAACCATTCTGAATTTGCTGAAAATTGAACAATATGGATAAATATGTGCCAGGGCTCCAGTGTATCCTGGTCCTGCTTAGTTTGCCGGTTTAGCCCACTGACATTGACATTGAGTTAGTTTTGGGGAAGGAGTGATAGACATTCCAGATTCTGACCTTGTTTACGTAACTGTCAATTAATCCATTGACATTGTAAAGAAATTGTTAGAGTCACACAAACACGAGCAAGATCAGAAACCTGGCTTGCAGTGATGGTTTCAAAGGCCTAGTCTGAAAGTCCTAATGGACCCTTAGATATAAGCTAGAGATCCAAGTAGCTCCACAGTGAGAGCCAAGGAAGGAGGAGGACTTTATTTAGGTTCAATTCATCTTGTGCTAAGGTAGCTAGCAGAAATGAACCACATGAATAACATGCTAGATGAACCCACTTCTCCCTGCTTTATGTACAGCAAGCCAAGGCAAATATCTTAAACATATCCTCCATGAAATGAATCTCACCATGAGAATTTCTTTGTGGTTGTAGTCTAAAGTGATTAAAGTAACAAAATTTTGTCCTTACGACATATTATCAGCTCTAAGGTAGACAATTATTGTAAACTTTGTCTGCTGACTCCTGAAGCTATCATCCAGCTATCAAACTCTTAATTAGCAGCTATTATTACTGACGGTTATGTTGTACACAAGACTTTTGTTGTTTTTTTGTTTGTTTGCTTGTTTGTTTGATGTTTTGTCTCTAAACACTTCCAACTTTCTAGGAAAGGGATACTCTAAATCTCTCTGAAATCAGTAGGTGCCTTCCATTGACCATGCAAAACTATAACTCAAACCAAAAAACTGTAAAGGCAAATTGTAAAGGGCAAAGCACTTTAAGAATATCAGCATGGTAATAGAAATGCCATTAGATCAAAAATCTTAACAACAAGCAAAGAATAATAATCTTGAAATAAACAAGACATGTAATCTTATAGAGCTATATGGTTTGCCTGAATTTATAGCTCACCTTTCTCTTATGATCTGTGGGGAAAAGAAAAAAGAAATTCTTCAACATTGTTATTCTGAAATCTTGGTATAGTTGCATTATGCATGGACAAAAGAAAAGTCCTGTTCTTGGTGAACGGACTTTGGTCTCTGCCCAAGGCAATGCTTTAAGCTATATTGGCAAAAGAGGTCTTTGGTCACTATAAGCTGTCTTTATGAGAAATGCAGGGGGAAGAGGTCAGAGGAGAGACTATCGGCATAAATCTGAACTAGAAAGCTTTCTGAATATGCATAATAACTAAAGATAGTCACCACAGACTGCATAACAGCTAGACACTCACATTCACCATGTTGGCATATTCATGGGGGAAAAAAAAAGGTACTTTTAAGGACAGTGTACCCAAAAGATTAATCTCAGAATAACAAGCACTGAAAGGAATTTAGATAGCGCAAGTCTGGGACTCTGTTTAGTGTTAGTGATGGCCCACTGCAATTACCCATTTGGATATCGTACTTCCAAGTTTTTGCCTATCCTTAGCAGATACTAATTTTGTGGTTCTTTATCAGGGTGATAGCTACTGCTACCTAGGGAAAAGATATCAGTGATTTGCTGTTTTTCCTTTCATAGAGATACTGAAACTAAGGGACCATTGGGAAATATGCACTATATTTCCTTGAAAAATATTTATAATTTACTAGTTGAAGCTTACTGCTAGAAAGATAATTTCCTGATGAAGTCTCATTCCAGGTTTGTCAGAATAATGACTGGAACTGAAAAACCGAAGGCATTTACTTGCTTTGGTAGCTGAGTTACAGGAAACGGTGAGTCCTAAGTGGTGACAGGAAAGCAATGAATTCCCAAAGCTTCAAGCGTAACTCTAGTTTCAAGAGGAAAAGACCAAATTAGACAGCAATATTTTGCTAACACTTCTTTAGGAAGCAGTATGTACTTTGACATAATGGCATGCAGGTTTTTCCAGGCTGAATGTAAAGTTTTACATCACATGCTTTCCAGCAGGAAAGACCAGGACAGTATGAGGAGGAAGTTTGTAGCGTGGATACCACCAAGCAGCTCTGGGGAGAGCTGGTCCCAGTAAGGTGGGAGTGCAACATGTGGTGATGAGTGGTCCTGGGACACTCCCTCGAGCATAAGTATCTAAGAATGTAGTATGATTGGAGTAACAGAAGCATGTTGTGGATACTGGCAGAAATGGCTCCTGCAAAAATACAGTCGTAGATGCATCTTCATTTTTATCTTTTTCCTTTCTTTTTTAAATGGAGGAAGACTTCTCCTTCTTTCTGCAGTTATTGAGTGGGTAGGCACCCATTCACAAAGCAGACATGAAGCTTCAGCTCCCTGCTCAGCATGAAGGGGTTTTTGAATACACATCTGCTGCATGCTAAGGGGGTCCAGTGAGGTCTCCAAAGGCTGGCATGCAGCTGGTAAAAGTGATGCTGCCGTGCATGGGATGAGCAGGAGAGACAGCAAGAGGGTGTGAAGGCTGCACAGCTGGGCTGAGGCAGTCGACTGACTAAAATGATGAACTCAGCCCTGTAGCATGGACTGCTTGTACCTTCTTGATTAAGTTCCTTGGAAGTGGGGAAAAATGCATCTTTCAGCATCTTGGTATTACTTCCAGATGCGATGGAGGGAGTGGGGAAGAGCTTTGAGGTGTCTCAGGCTGTGTTGTCTTGTAGTTGACAAGATCCTGGCTTTCAGGATGTCTTGGTCAACAACAGCAGAGGTGTTGCTGATGGCATTTATTAAAACAGGTTAGAAACTGCTGCAAATACACAGTCCAACTTGTAACATTCACTGCAGACCCCATGAGTTCTCTCAGATACTCTTTTTTTAGTCATCTTGATTTTTCTCAGAGAAATATTTTCTTTCTACAAGGGTGGAGTGAGTCATAGTGGCGCCTCTTGCTTAAATGTGTTCAGATAGATACTTGTGCATTCAGTTCATTATGGAACCAAGACTAGACTAGAAATGAGATGGATTTTTCTGATTAATGTGAAAATGCCATTTTATTTACAACAACAAAAAAGAGCTTGTGGATGTAAACCATCTTCAAATAAATGAGCTCGTCTTAATTTGTGACACATTTCAGTGCCTTTAGTGTTTTTCCATAATGGGCAAAACTCCTTGAATGAGATGTCACTCTACAAAGAACGACAGCAAGAAAAAGAAAAAAAAAACAGCAAAAACCACCCCACCAGCTTTCTTAGAACTTGTCTTCTGGAGTGGGTTTTCACTAAAGATGGCACCAAAAGACTCAACAGAACCTGGTTGTCTGCATCCTTGGCATGATGCACAACTCATTGCTTGCTGGAAACAGCCTCTTCTGACGGATGAATCTTATTGTTCTTCACAGTCTCCGCGACGGAATTGCTAAACTTTGTGAGGATTTCCCCAGGTTTGCCCTGTTCTTCCTCTGGTGTATTTTCTCCTGTTGCAAAGCTGTAAACATGGGAAAGATACAATGGGCACCATCGTGTCTCCTGTGCTGATGATCTCCCATCCTGTAAATGGTCCTGATTTATGTATTTGCTAAAGAGAAAGGAAGGATAATCTCACAGAATGTTGTTGAAGGATTATCTCACATGAAGTTAAGAAGGATTAATGTGATTTTATTGAAATAAAACTAGTTTCATGTGTATAAGGATACATTTTGCCTAAGGAAAGAATAGATAAAACAAAATCCTATGCAATACATTTAACTGGGTCTATGTAAATATATTTGAAAATAATAGCACTTAACTACTATGCTTAACAAGTAATGGGAGTTGGAGCCATAAACCAAAGTTCATACCTCAGGCTTCCCCTTTATCTATAACCCATTTTTTATGAGATATTCTTTTGGTGTCATTATACTTTATGATGTGTAAATGTACACTAGTAAGAACTTTAATCCAGAGATTACTGCCACAATAGAATGACAGCTCCAAAATGTGTACTTGGTTATTCAGAAAACTTTAATCTCTAGAGCTGTGTTTTATTTAAAAAGCCATACATTGTATAATCCTGTAGAATGCTTTCCTGCTTGCACATATTGCTGAGTGCTAAAATCCTTACCAAAAAATACTCCAATTAACATTTGTTCTGCTACAGTTCTCAATAATTAGGGCATCAATTAATTAAAAGATCAAAAGCACTAAGTAGTAGGTCAATTGTGATTTTCCTTTTAAAACATATTTTATTTGCTTCTATTTATAAACATAGAATAGCTGTTCATATTGAAGCAATCTTTGGGCTTCAAAAGAACAGACACATCTGAAGCCAAATTTACCTTTTTTTTTCATTCTTCATTTTTGCCATGCATAATTCTTAAATGAACACCAGGTTCCATGCTGTAGCAAATTAGAAGCCCATGCGTGTAAGGAACATGCAATTGCTGCACATTTCAAAGGAGAGCTCTGAGTCTTGCTCGATAAAACCCTGGTGGTGCAAAATGTCTGAAGAATACACAAACCTGTAAAGGAGGAAAAGTGTTTAAAAGCCATTTCTGATCTGCAACATTCTTAATGCTATCTCTCCTTACCAGCAAAGACTCTTGTTGACGTGGCAAAATTGCATTACAAATTTTCACGCCGTCAAGGCACGTCACGATTCACACCCACCCATCATCCTGGCATTCCCAGCTACATTTCCCCCAGCTGCAAACATCCTATTCTCCCTCCTGATACCACACATCTTACCTCCCCCCAGACCCTATTTTCAGCAACCCACATCCCTCCCCCATTTGCCCAGCTCCCACAAACCAAGACACCAAACTCTTTGCACCTCCTGCAGAGCCGACAAAAGAAGATGTTCTCTCCCACCCTCCCATTTCACATCCCACCTACCCTGCCATGGTTGGCTTTGAACCCAGAAATGCAAGCGTTGACACTGGTTGAATTTCTGCATTCCTGCAGGATTTAAGTGGTAAGCGTTATCACAGATGGGACTGGGAGCTTTTGCCTTAAATCCGTTTATCCTCAGGAATTTGCTGCACTGACAAAGGAGCAGCTCCACAGTTGTTATTATATCTGGGAATTGCTGCCTGGAACGAGCTATCCCTGTGTCTCAGGCATCGATACTGCTATTTGGACAGTTGGTCAATGGGCAGGATTTGCACTGTTCTCTGGATGCAGTTTGGGCATTCCTGTGCTATAAGATCATGTTCATTGTCCGAGGGTTTGCAACTCATTGTGTGGCTTTTGGAACAATTTCGACTTTTGTATAGTTCTGAATCCTTTCTAAACACTTTGTGCCTTTCACCAAACTAGCAAAAAGCTACTTTATTTCACTCATATTCCCTCGTGTAATTAGTTTTTCCTTTCAGCAGCTTGCTGCTCTGCCTCTGTTTCTCTTTGTTCCCAATACAGTTATATATACTGAGAAAATGAACTAGGAAATTAGCACTCTGGGGGTATCATGTTTTTCTGTTACATTTTTTCTTTCCATCCCTCCTTAGAAGTTTTTTTCAGGGAAGTCTGTATTGCAAATGGAATTTATTATTGGAATTCGCTTTGTTTCATTATCCCTAACAGAGAGAAAATTTGAAATTTTAAACATTTAAAATATCGTAACTTAAATGCAACATTCTTTCCAAGGATACTGTTTTATGGGAAAACTTTTAAAAGAATGCCCATTTAGGAGAGGTTTTTTCCTTCTGTTGAAATGCTACAGTGGTGATATTTCCTACAAATACCATTCCATTGAGTTATCAACAGATGAATGCCCAGATCCATGATTGTACAGTTACACTTCCTCAAAGACAAATAGTAAACAAGACCACAAATGTTTTTCTAAATTAAGGCTGCAATGAGGCATACATAGTTAAAATGCACTGAGAAAAGGGTTCTTTAGAACATCTCTTATNCCTTTTTACAGGTATATTGGATGTTACGAAGGAGCACTACCAGTCACTGGATTATGTTACATATAGTACTAAATTGGTGTGTTTTAGACCTGGGCCACCCAACATCATTGTCCCAAACAGCTCCTGGGCATGGCTTGGAATATATGGGCTATTGCATTATTTTCATTTAATTTTGAATGTGACCAATTTCAGAATGCAAATGTGTCTGATATTGTGAATATGGGCTGATACATATTGTTGCACTCAATGGCAGAGAATTGCACCAGATCCATTTAACATATAGCATGTAAGCCTTAGCCTCGCCTTGAGAACTGTTTGGATCTAATCATCATTTTCAGAGATGGAAATAAATTCTAGCCAGCTTAATTCTACCAGTAATGAGAACCCTTTTTTTCTGTAACTTAACACTGCATAAACAGTCTCTGAATACTTCCTCAAATTTCACATGGTTACTACCCAATCACAAATTCAGCCCTACTTGCACACATTTTTGAATAAAAGCTTTTAGTTTTGGTGTGGTTTTTTTTTCCCCCAGAAATATGCCAGCAAAGAAACACCTGTATACATGCATATTTATATATATCCATGTCTTGTTTTTTCTGCTTGCCCATTCTTTGCAAAATTACGGATCGGACTGATCCTTCTTTTAGAAGTGCAGTGCACAAATGATGTCTTTAACTAAGTGCCTTAAGACCTTGCATTTCTTGCGGGACTTTTAGTATTATCAAGAGCTTACAGCCAGACATCAGCCATGAAAATATTCGCACACTAAGCCAATCTGCAGAAAAGCTTTACCAAAATCCACGTGGATAGTATATCATCAGCTTGTTCGCAAACCCCCTCTGCCCACCCAACTGAACGCATTGCTACGTTTGGGCAGCAGTGAAAGCTAGGTAGTTAAAAAGCATGGGGAAGCAGCAGCAAAAAGGAGATTACACATTTCATCACCTATTGTCAGTTAAGCTTATTGTGAACAAATACCATGCCTCCTTTTATTTCATCACTGTGCCCGATCCGCCATCCTCCTGTCCCTCTGCATTTTCCTGCTGGCAGGGCTAGTGCTTATTTCCTAATAGCTGTTCTCTCTCTGTGCCAAGGACCCTCTTCTGAGCAACTCTGGGTGCTATGTCATCCCCCCTTTTCCCCTATCTTCTTTTTTCTCTGGACTGAAATCCTACTCAGGTCCTCCAACTTCTCCTCCTCCCTAGTGGCAGGGTCATCTGTCATGGGCTCTGTCATTCTCCTTGTTCCGTTAAGAGCAGACCAGACCAGTTTGTTAATTCAGCCCCGCAATGCCAAATGTCTTGGTTGCTGGGTCATCTTGCCCCAATTCTTTCCTCCCCAGCAGCAGCATTCCTTACTCTCTTCTCAGACCGGGGCCCTGAGTATTGCCTTGTCCCATTTCCTGTTCCTCCTATCCACCCATTCATTCATCCACTCCTCTCTTTTCTATCCCAGGGGCAACTCCAGTCTTTCCTTCCTCAGCTCATTTACTCTTCCTGTTCTATAACGTTATCATTTGTCTGCAAAATACATTATCAATGCATTCTGTCCTATCAAGAGGGTGCCGGGAGTTACTTCATATTTCAGGATGGTCTTATCAAGTGTGAAATGACTGATGGTTGGAGCTACAGATAGTCACAGAAGTGCTTTAACCTTGGATTGTGCTAAACAGATGGCAAGGAATGCACGCACACACCCTTTTCCATCTTTCTTTTTGTCGATAGTTTCTACCGATAAAGTATTAGAATAGCCCCAAAAAATCTGGATGTGATTGAATACCATCTTCAAAACTACTACTTCATGAGTAAAGAAGCAGACAAACTGACTGATTTTTAGGTTTTTTTAAGTGACTGAAATCTCCCAAAGTGGTGCTAGTAGGGCTCTCCTACAACTGTTTTCAGCTTTTCTGAAATTCCTCTTTTTTCATAGTATGTGGTATAGCCATGCATTTGAAAGATATAACTAAATTCATTTTTTGCCGCTGGCTTTTCCTTCCTTTGGAGCTGTATGCCCCAAGGTTTGTAACTGAGAAGAGTTCAACTATTCACCACAGAAAAGTGGTTTCAGAATTTGCTGAACCATAAAGTGTTTTTGTCCAAAAATACAAAACATGGCAGGGAAAAAAATGTTACCAAGAAGAGAGATTTCAGTCCCTCTCTTAGAGTATTCCTATATGTTTTCTAGAATTTTTATTACCACTGGTATTTTGATAATGACCATAAAATCTGCTGCGCTCACTTAATCCTCCCATTATGTGTAAAAGAGCAATACTACATGCTTTAGGTTAATTAGAGCATAATTCCCCAAGCAACATACATATGCGCTGGCACTAAAATGAAAACTTTAAGCTGGTTGGCTGATTTTAAAGCTGCTTTATCATTTACCATCTGTCAAAAAACAAACTAGTAGGCTATTCTGTTCCCTTCCAACCTCTTGCAGAGATAACACTCACTAGAGAAACACATGGTTTTATCAGGAAGACTTGAATCGCCACCCAGTCTTCTGCTTTTGCACAATGCTAAGTACCGCACGCAAGGTGCTGAGCACCATGACATACCATTTGGTCATGAGATTTCTTTTCAAAATTGGATGTGTTTAATAGTTTTCTGTAATTTCCATGCATCTATGAGAAACAGGCAGCAATCTGTGCTCTATTCAGTAAGTAACATTGCTTTTCCTTCAGTGTAAGCCCTTGCTCAGAATCCCATGTGAGCAGGGAATATTTAATACTTAGGCAAACTGCCTGCAATAAAACTATTTTGAGCTCTCTTGTAGATGATCTGCCCTTTAGATTAGTTCAGGTTCACACAGCTGCACAGCGAACAGAAATATTTCACAGCTCAATAAATGTGGCAGCTGGTATTTTGATTCATCTCAGAGCAATTTCACCGGGAATCAATGAAGTATGGTGCTCATTTTGAACAAAAGAGCACGTTTGATGGGATATCATCATTGTCATTGTGGTCAGCTTCTAGCAGCCTAAAGATGAATGACTGTGTCTCTCAGAGTCTTACCTTTTCTCATCTTAATGTACACATTGGCATTTTACTTCCCTATCGGTTATTAGCTCGCAAGCATTAGTAATAAAACAAATAAACAGAAGAAAACAGAAAAAGGATGGAATAAAAAAAGGATAAAAAGAAAGTGTTAAGCCTTGCTTGTATGAAAAACAAAAAGCACTTGAGGTTTCCCTTGTTTCCTGGGAGGAATAACCAAATAGGGATACCAAATAGTATCGACACACCAGGAGTACCTCACTGCTCTAGAATCAGATTTCCATTTTGTTTTTTAAGTTCAGGGGTGATAACCTCTGTGCTCTCTGCTCTGGTTTTGACTTGACTGTTTTGCATTTCTCAGTACCACTCTTTTCTCTTTGTCATGTTTCAGCCCAGTGGTCTCTGAAATAAGGCTCTAGTCTGTGTCAAGAACTTTATCTTGCACTTTTGTCCATAGAAATAACTCTAAGTATTCATTTTCTTCTTCTGTTTTCTTTATGTCAGTGATGTTTCCTGTCTTTTCTGTGAGGTGTTGCTTGAAAGGCTATTGGCAGCATTTCAGATACTCCTTTATTTGTGAAATGCAATGATAATTCATTTATTTTGTGGAGATGGAAAGACGGAACCAGGCATCATCTCTCTCAACAAAACATCATTTGAAGGCCACTGAAGGTCACATCTCTGGCTATTCAAGCCCAAGATTACGTTTCTTTTTAGAAAAATGAGGTTTTTTATTGGCTTTTCCTTCCTTTGCTCCCTCTGATTTAAATAGGTTTTCCTTGCATATTTTTCTCAAGCCTAACTTTCACAGATCATAATTTCCATTAATGCATAATATAGCTAAATTGGTAACCCCACTCCTACAGTCATGTAGTTTTTTATTCATATGATCTCTTTTTAGCCTGAATTCTCAGCACCTGGTCTTAGTCCAAAGTTATTTCCTTTTGCTAAAATGCAAGTTCATTCATCCTTCAGAGTTAGGACAGAAGAACCTGCTCTTAAAAATCCTAAGACTATGCTTCATGGCAAACAACTGAATGGTGAAACTTTGCACGTAGCTAAGGATTTTTTCTCTGAGTAACTAAGTTAGCAAACACAGAATCATAGAATGTGTTGGGTTGGAAGGGACCTTTAACCATGTCTATCACTCTCATCCCAAACAAGAGGAGGATGAAATAGTCAGTCAATGGCCTTCTGACCACTGTCGATGGTATTCCTTGAAGAAACTGTACATGGAGGCAGTAAACTTTGTTTTCTGTTCCAAACTCTTGAAGAAGGGTACGTATTGGCACAGACTAGTACTATACCTCTTAGAAAAATTATAAAAAAACATAAAGATTTTTCATGTTTTGTCATGAAGCCATGTTTCATTCCCATTCTGGGGATTTTGGGCTGGTTTTGGCTATCAGTGGGATAACCAAAAGGGTTTCTTGTCTCTGTGCATGATGTTCACACTCATACCTTTTTATTTTCCAGTGGGATGGATTTTGCCTGTGGACTCTAGTGGCCATTGAACACAAGTGGGGTGTGGCATGTAATTTGCCAGTTGTTCTTATAGAAACACAGAATCATAGAATGGTTCAGGTTGGAAGGGACCTTAAAGATCACCTAGTTCCAACCCCCCTGCCATTGCCAGGGACACCTCCCACTAGACCAGGCTGCTCAAAGACTCATCCAGCCTGGCCTTGAACACTTCCAGGAACAACTTCTCTGGGCAACCTGTTCCAGTGCCTCACCACCCTCACAGTAAAGAATTTCTTCCTGATATCCAATCTAAATCTACCCTCTTTCAGTTTGAAGCCGTTGCCCCGTGTCCTATCACTACACTCCCTGATAAAGAGTCACAGAATCACAGAATGGTTCAGGTTGGAAGGGACCTTAAAAATCATCTAGTTCCAACCCCCCTGCCCTGGGCCGGGACACCCTTCCACCCTTCCCATCCTTTCTGTAGTCCCCCTTTAGGTACTGGAAGGATACTATAGGGTCTCCTTGTAGCCTTCTCTTCTCCAGGCTGAACAAGCCCAACTCTCTCAGCCTGTCCTCATAGCATGGGTGCTCCAGCCCTCTGATCATCCTCGTGATCCATTATCCATTATCTGGATTGTGATTTCTTTATGTCAACATAACAGAGCTGTGTTAACGTGGTTTTGCTAGTAATTTCATATCACTGTGATTTTGGCAAGGAGTAAACAAAAATATTGTAGAAAATAAAGTGGTTTTAATGTACTGAGGGATCTTTATTTAATATATTTTTATCAACTGGGAAAAGGTTTTTTTTATTTCTCATAAGCCCTTGCAGCAGTAGCTTTACCTTGAATGTCGGTATTCCCCATACTCCAAACATTTTTCGTCTTCCAGAAAGCATTTTGAAGACACAGTTAAACTGTACTTACAAGAGACAAACAGTATTGTTACAGGAGTAGCTGGCAACAAAGAGAATTATATTTTAAAGCTACATATAGGAGAAAGGGTACATTCATTTAACTTGCTGTTAAAATAAATTGAAGCTCCTGGGATTTTCTTTTTTCCTGTGGTTTTAAGTGGGAAGAAAGGCGAAGAATCTTATAGGTAGTTGGATGTCCAGCTGCCTCTAAAGCCATGAACAAAGGCATGTAAGCCAAGCTAGTTGTCCTGGTAAATAACACTCTTGTTACAGTGGTAGGCTGTTGGCAGCTCAAAAAGTTTTTTATTTGGCTTTGTAGTCTTCTATCTTACACCTGAGGAAGAGCTTTTGTGCCCAAACCATTTCCACATTTAAGATTAATAGTTTCTATCTTTCTATAGATCTGTAAATAGCCACATTCAAAAATTTAAGTCCTCAAAACCCTCCTCAAATCCTTGTCAAATCCTGCCTAATTCTGGGTATGCCTACAACTGTGTCGTTCTACTTCTTGCCTAGGCATCTGCAAACATATCTCTGGGAGCACCCAGAGTCACTTGGCATTTTGAGGTGTAGGAAATGTCTTGTTGAGGTCAAATCCACAGAATTCTTAGCAATTAGAGGAGTGAAGCTGGAGATGGAGGAGAGCTTCACATCTCGGCTCTTCTCACTTTGCTGGGGTATGGATTCTCTATTTCCCTCTCCGAGGAGAGGAACACAAAGCTGTGAAACAGCATCTTTATTCTTCCTGTTGCATCTGTGTCACTCTGTGGAGAGCAATACAGGACTCAAATGCCAAAAGAAAGCACTTGAAGAGATAACAAGATTCTACCCAAAGGGGACAGGGCTCACCAAGACGAGGGAAACGTCCTGTACCGTGCTTTCCGTCACTCAGTCTTTTAGGCACTATGCATTGAACATTCATTGAGCTGCTACCAACGTCTCTGCTACATCATAGATTCTGGTCATTTCAGTGGGTCATAGCATCAATAGATCCCACTTGGAAAAATAAATGCATCCATCCTGACAGTGGTCCTGGAGCAAAAGGAAACGGCAGTATGGCTGCAAACTCCTCTAAGCCTTCATGATTGCCCACTACCACCACTTCCTATTTCAAATGACTTGAACCCTGGCAACTGTTCTTCATTTGTGATCTGAACTCATCCAACATACAGACCATTAATGTTTCTAGTTGTGTTTGGCAGTAGGAAAAAAACCGCAGAAGATATTTTAATACAAAAAGGAATATGATAGAAAAGAGTCTGTAAATATTTCTGTAAAAAGCGGATATCAACACCGGCATTTCTGGGGGAGAGAAAGGCAACAGAAACAGATGTCAAGCCTGAGGAGTAGACTCACTGGGGGATTTAAGCAGATAAATCAAGATACCTGCTCCTGTGTTTCACTGGCAGTGTTGTTGTAGCTCAGTTTGTATTTAGTGCTGAAGTTTGATTTACCTACTTCAGACCTTTGTGTGAACAAAGAAATACTTTGAGATGCATATTTGTATTGCCACGTGCATGTCATCTTCTAGACTGACATTCCATTCCTTGTGTGCCAGGGAAGTCTTAGCTGCACAACGAATTCAACTCCAGGTTCACCAATAGCCCAAAGACACTTTGCTTACTATAATTAAAAATGAACACATATGGCTATTATAAAACAACTTAAAATATAGTGGGATTTCCTTTGTAATGAGTCTCCAAGAAATATGTTTTTTTAACCTCTGGACTACAGTTTATCAACCCTGAATTTGTTTTTAAAAATGCTCTTTCTCCTGGGGGAAAAAAAAAAGTAGTGATATTCAGAAAGAACATGGGAACTTAACAATGGGCTTTTTCCCACTGTCCAAAGCCTAATGTATAGGAAATGACTGTCTACTACTGGCAAAGAAGCCAAATGTACGATTTGTATAACAGCCAACCAAATATGCCTTTATCTGGAAGTGCTGTGGAGAAAAAGAGAGTGAGAGAAAACGAGAGATATGCTTAGTGTGACTTCAGTAGACAAACAATACATTTTTTTAGGGATTTTTTTTGTTTATTAGTAAATAGCACAAATTCTGCCGTCATCTGAAAAGTAACGAGATAATGTAAGTGCTAAATTATTTTTCCTTGTGTTCTGTCACCTTTCTAATCATTTTCTTATTTTCACCTGATATAGTAAAATAAAGATTTTAAGATTTTTTTTCTCTATCATTTATAATCTTCTTTGAAAATTTAACATTGCTGATTTTTAGCTATATAGCATTTAAATATAGGATAGCAGGCTGTGTATAGAACTATAGTCAACAATTTTTAACTACGCAAACTCAATGAGCAAAACCCAGACTGAGCAAAACAGTTCTTCTTCAGAAATGGAAATACAATAAAAAATTATAGGCAGAAAAAAATCCTAAACTCCTCCTTTTGCAGGCTGTCAGGTGAGGTGTTTTTGAAAGCTAAGCCGGCAGGTAGCAGGAAAGGCACCACAGGTTTTCTGCAGAAATTCCTTTCCTCCACATGTCCCTCTGTGGCTGTCCCCTCCGATCAGCAGAGTTTGGGGCCAAAGTGGTTATTCTGTAATTGTCATGTGTTTCTCTTCTCCAGCTAGTTCCTGCCTGTTGTATTTGCTTTTTGAAGAGTAGAATAAATAGCAGTTATTTCTTCACTTGTAACTTGTTTGTCTGAGGCCAGCCACAAAGCCATAAAACTCAAAGTGACCTAAGAAACTTCAGTTGATATAAAAAAAATATTTACTGATCTGGGATCCAGACATAACTGGGACTACTGTTGGAGGCTGGGAGTCTCTCATCTGCAATACAACATATCTAGTGAGAAATAGAGAAAGAGATGAGCGAGTGAAAGAAAAAATTACAGAAAAGTAGGGGAGTGAAAGAAAAAGGGACCTTGAAGATATTCATGCCCTATCTTCAAAATGTGCCAAACAGACGTCGCTCCAAAATTTGTTAAAAATCCTCACTAAAAAGGTTTCATAATCTCCCTCAGTAACTTGTTCCCTTGCTTAAGCATCCTTTCTCTTAGAAATTTCTCTAATATTTAACCTAAATTTCCATCACTGAAGTTTCAGCATTTTATTTCTTGTCCTATTTCCAGTAGACATGAAGACAAGTTTGTTTGCCTTTTCACAGATCCAAGAAATGTACAGGACATAGTTTTGTATTTTCCTTCATTCTTATCTAAGCCAAACTCCATTTCCCTAACC
Source organism: Stercorarius parasiticus (assembly GCA_013396915.1). Taxonomy (NCBI): domain Eukaryota; kingdom Metazoa; phylum Chordata; class Aves; order Charadriiformes; family Stercorariidae; genus Stercorarius; species Stercorarius parasiticus. The sequence goes on from VWZL01000848.1 coordinate 27,029, forward strand.
TTTTCTTTAAGGTCTGATTTTCTAGATTTCCAGCTATTAATGAGATTGCCCATCACAATATATCAAAATTGGCCAATGTCTTTCCTGATTGTGTAGACCACCCTTTCAGCAGCTCTGAATGTTATGGAAGGAATGCTTCACTATTTCGCTCAATTCACAGCCCCATCAGCATAAATATCAGTAGTTTCATTAGAAATTTGGAGTCACGGCTAAGAGTCATCTGACCAAATGCAGATATCTAAATCTGATCTGGTCACCCAAGCTCATTTGAGTAAGGGAAACGGACAATTCTGAAGTGTGATTTAAGTCCCACAGGAGGAGATGTACATATTCGTTTAAGAGACTCTTAAGAGGAAACAGACCTAAAAGTGCCTGTTGCTCTTCCTTAACTACATACGGATCCTAGAGCTGACTAACCAACTCAGGGTGCAGTTGCCTAGCAGTCAATAATAGGAACCCATAGCATTATATGTTCAGAAAAAACAGGTTAGGGCAGAATTTTGCTGATTTCCCATGCGTGCTTAAAGAGAAACAGGCAACTATAGGATTGAACATTTCTTTAGAATATTAAAGTCAAAGGGAAAATGAGGGGACAAAGTTAGGTGAAGCAGCTAAGATTTATCATGAATTAACTTTTCCTATAGCTCTGCAGTTTGGCACATATATGTCACCTTCAATATATGATTTTTGTTTCATCTGTAATATGCGTGCAATTTTTTATAGTGCCGTAAATTCTTTTAATATCAGAAAATGCTTTTCCAGTAAACCTAATTCTCCCACTGGGAGCGCTGGCAAAATTCCCAGTGACTTGAATAAAAAACAATAAAATGCAGAATAAGGGAACAAGGCTTAAATCAAGAGTGTAAGCCAATTAGGTATTTTCACGGTTTGGCCTTTGAGCTTCTAAATATAACACCTATTGTTCTGTTTCCAAAGGCACCAATCCTGTCACCCTGGCTGACTGTCTCAGGTTTTTTCATGCCAGCACTAAGGGCTGTTTTCTGAGGCTTCAGCGAAGCACATCATGTGTCCTTTCCATGTGTCCCTCTCTTCCCTTCAGCCACCAGTGTTCTTAGACTGCTTTTTCTAATCAAATCTTTTAACAGATGATAAGAGGGCAGAACATATGCAAATTATCTTAGTGAAGTGGATACTAAATATCTGAATCAGCAACATAACTTCCAACTACTGCACTAATTAATCTCTTATTTATGACTCATTGTCAACTGTACATTTTTGGAGTGCTGACAGATATAGCTGGCATCTAGCAGTAAATAATGTTTCAATGGTCTCTTGCAGACTTGGATTCAATTTAAAGCTGGGAATTACTCAAAATAAGATACGGTAATGTATAAACACAGACAGATAAAATAATTTTATTCCATCTTAATTACTTGGGTTTACTTTTTTTTTTATCTGGCTACTTCTGTGTTAGAAAATTGAAAGTGTAGAATATCGTGCTCATTTTTCATGTACTTAAACACAACCTGAGTTGTTGGATCTTGCCGGATGATATCCATTAAACAGAAATGTTTGTCAGAAGTATCCTCATTACTCAGCAGTCAATGCCATTCACTACCTTAGGCCAAATTGACTCCCTGGGATGATGCACAATTAAGTAGACTACCATTGTATCTGATTAAGTAAAGTGTAGAAAGCTACCTATGAATCACTGTAGCATACTTTGCTCACTAGACTTTCAGTCTCCTACAATTTGAGCGGGGCTTTTCCTTCCTGCTCCACGGACATTATTCTCAGTGAGAAAATGAAACACTCCAAGGAAGTGCACATCAGAAATATGGCAGATTAGGCAGATCTTTACGGACCAAACTGAAACAGATGATACCTTCTCAAGGGTCTTAAAATTTATTTGCAAGGTGGTCCTAAAATTGATTTACTATGTCTTTAATTATTCTTTCATAAAACTGCTTCAAGTAAACAATTAGAGAATAGTCACAGCTGAAATATTCTCCCTTAGCTCTTCTTACCATCCCTGTGTATAGCACAATTCATACCAGACATTCAAACCTAATTTTTAAGAGAAATCAATCTAACTAGAACCATCTGAAAACCAGATCATGCAGAAGTTAGTTGATAAACCTCCTTTAATTGATTATGGCAGGAAAAAAGAAATCACTCTTAAAAGATGGCCCAAAATAAGTGTGCAAGACAGACTCAATGAATCTCCTTGAGGAATATCCGTATCTCTTTACTGACTGCAGGGAATGACAAGATAGGTGGCTTATGCCAGAATTAAACTGATTTAGTCAGAGTTAGTTGACAAGAATCACACACACACAGATGTAATTATCTACCTCAACCCAGGAAGATGATATGGTTCCTAATTTTTATCGCTTGGCAATTGTAATCACAGAGATGAAAGCTGTGTGGGTAGGGACAAAATTGTGAAACAAGATAAAAGAACTATTCCTATGAAAAACGTTTCACAGAAAACTGCTGTTTTACAATAGTAACTACTGTTGTTTAGTAATAGCATCCACTTCATGAAAAAAGGCAATAAAAACAATTGAGATGTTATAAAGGTTGATTAGCTAACTTAACAGCATTTATTTTTTCAAAACACAGGAGGAAAAGACTAGCTGCTGCACAAAGGAAGCAGCCTGCATAAGAAGGATAATTTTATATCCTGCTGTCTTTCAAGTGACAATGGTTTTCCAAAACATCCATATCACTGTTGATGCAATTTCTTTAACAAACCTTTGTCTTTTTATAATTTGCCTGTCCACGGATTATGATTTTTTCCAAGAGATATGTTTCTTACAGCTTTTCTTTTATCAAATACTTCTTGGTTTGTATTTTTGACAGAAAAAAAAAAAAAGCTTGTTTTCAAAATTGAATGTATTCAGTTAAAAAAAATTGACCGTTTTTCCCCCTTTGTACACAACATCGTGGTGAATTTGCACTTTGAAACAAACTTCATTTTTCCATACTGTATCTAAATAACATTTTTCTGTGAATTAAACAACAGTTGTAGATGGAAATAAAACCTTTTCAGAGAACTGTTAGTAAATCTCGCCACATCTCAGCTTTCTACTAAAGCAGCTAATGTCTTATGAAGTGCCTAAATCAAAGACATTTGCTATATTAAGTACTTGATCCAATCCCTTAGGCACTTTGTCAAGAAGTTTGTTTGCCTTAAGGGGATTTTCATTGCTAGGAAAACTGGGCAAGCAGAGAGTGTTTACTAACAGAGAGCAAATGTTGAACTTCTGTTCAAAGAGACTTGCAGGAGACTCTCTATGTCTCCTTACAAGAACTGACGGTTTACACCTGATACCTTGTTTATGCCTAGAAGAACGTGGACTGTAATTCCTCTTGCTACCTTTGGATTCTGTAAAGAATTAAGCGTTCAAATGGCTAAGTCATTTTAAAATGTCAAAAGCATGTATTTTCTTTGTGCTTTAGATACAGGTTAGCATGACAACTTGTAAGGAGTCCAGTGAAACCAAAGTAACTAATTTTAGGTACTGTAGAGCTTTTGTAACATCTCATAACGTTTATGTGTCCACAGGGAAAACTGCTTTCCTAAAAGAAAGACCAAAACCCAAAGACAGGGGTTGGACGCATGGTTATAAGCATGGTGAAAGAAAGAAAAAGGTCTGTAAGAGAGGCAATGTGTTTCTTTTGATCTGCAAAGCATAGAAATATCAGTTCAGAGTAAACCAAGGTATGTTAGTGTCCATACAATCACCATGAAGGCTGATACAGCTATTAGAGATTTCATACATCCAAATTGTAAAATGAGGTAGATATAATCATTGTCCACAAACATAGAGCAAACACGGCTGTTTTTTTCCTTCTCCTCTGCAGAATGAAGTATCATTAACTTTCTTGTCTAGTCAGAGGAAAGTAAACCTGATAATGAGTGACATGATGTGAGACTTAAAAGACTAGACGAGGTTGAGTAAAAGCCACTGCTTTTTTTTTTCCTTCACAAAAATCCCACTTTCCTATATTCATTATTTCTCCTTTCTTGTCCATTAACTTTCACATTTCCTGAACACCATTTTCTTCTTCCACAAAGCAAAGTATCTTTTGAATAATAAGAGAATAGTTTCATTTGAAAGGGGAATCCAGGCAAGCAAGCCTGCTTTTTCATGGTAGCACACTAACATGAACTCAAGAAAGCATGCTCAGGCTACGCGAGAATCTCCCAGGAAATGTGAGCAGATGGAGGAAGCAAATGCAAAAGAGGAAATATTATTAGGTTGATGCTATTTTGTCCTCAATGACACCATTTCTGTTCTTCCATGGGGCCCCCAAGATGAGTTTGAAGAAGAAAAATACGTTGACGGCATTTGATTCATTCTCTTTCTACTGTTTGCCAAGTAGTTATGCCGTGCACCACCACCAGGTCTGCTGACCTTGAAGGTCAATCATTCTATATTTTGAGCAAGTGCTTATTCTTCCCCTCCTAAACAATAAAATCCCCCGTGTCGTACAACGTAATGAAATGAATCAAAGCTTCTCAAGCTTTTCCTACGCGCCACTTTTACATTTCTCAACTTTTCTTTATTCCCTCATACCTTTTATACCTTTTAGTTTCTACCTTTTTTCTTGTCCTTCTTTTCTAACTTGAAGAAATACAACAGTTCAGACCCTTTTCCCAAAGTGCTTGTGTTACCGCGAGCTCCTGCCCCTTTCATTAGGCAGATGTTCATGCAGTAAATAAGAACGAAGAATGAGAAAATTAGCCCCATAAAGCCTATGCCTTTTAAAGCGGTTGTAAACATATTGATACTAAAGATAGGCAGTCTTCAGAACACAGCTCCAACCTGTGCTGTCTCATGATTACAATGAATACTGTCAAGCAAATCTGTGATTTTGCAGATATCTTGACCATTCCCTTAAAGAGCAACTTCATTAATTGCCACCTTTCTTTTCATGCCTGTCTTTCTAACACATTCCTCCTCTCTTCAGTGTTCCTTACAGCATGATTAAATTTGTAAAACCGGTAGTGGTAAAAGCAGGGTTGTCTTTGGTGATATGTAATCTCTGTTCCCTCTAAAATATCCAGAATCCTGCTGTGGGCAGTAAGATCACTGGCTTCAGGAAAACTATTGTTTTCCTGGAATATTATTCTCATGTTCTCATGAAATCAGGAAGATGCCACTGAGATCAGATTTCAAAGAATCTTTCTCTTCCAAGATTTCTAAATGTAGAACTGCATTTCAAAACACTCAGCTTGTTTTAAACCCACTCATTAAACTCTCCTTATTTTTCCCCAGGGACTTCTGAAAATTAATCCAGACGGGTGTTAGATTAATGACTGCTGGTGCATTCCCTTGTATTGTGGGCATAGAAGATTAGGATCAGCACCTGTTTTTTTGACATTTCTGGCCAGGCGTCAACACAGATATTCAGTGACAGTACAATGTTCCTTGGTGCTGGACGCTCATGCCCATCTGCGAGGATGGCGTTGTTCCCATCTGCGAGTTCAGAGTGCCTTTGTCTATGACCAGCGATTGGCTTAATTGAGCAGCCTATATTGGAGTGAAAGCACCGCTACTTCCCCACCACCCTCTCATGTGTCAGAATGAAGCTGTGGTGACACCTTCCTCATACCTACTGTCACATCTTGGTATTTATGTAAGCCTGAACAGCAGAATGGAAGGAATCGGTCACTATTCACAATGACTGCTAACTGCCAGAAAGACATATTTGTATTGCAGTAGATGATAGAGAATTTGAGTATGAAAGTGCACGTAAGAAAGGGCTTTTTAAAAGCTGCCTAGTGCAGGTCCAGATGACACACAAGGTCAGGAAAAACACTAAACCACTGAGGAGCATTTCTGGCTGTACTTAGGAACAACACCAACAAATAGCTAAACTGGAGGTAGATACTCTTGATCAACTGGCAGCAATGTAAGGGATTCTTTTTATTCCGCAGAGTAAAACACTGTGGCCCAAAGACCATGACGCTCAGTTAAATACAAGACATAACTGGATATATGACATCAAGAGAGAGAGGGACGGCGCTGGCATCTGGATTTTTAAAGGCGTTAAATGATATTAAAGACAGAGCAGAGCTGACTGAGGCTCTAGTACTTTCCCTGCAGTCTAGAATTTGGCTTGCAGTGTGCAAAATCCAGGTATGCTGAGTGTATATCAATGGCAGCTGTGAAATACAAAATAACAAATACCTTCTCATAAGTACAATCCTTATCTCTGACCCAAAGCAAGATATTGTCATGGAAAAAGAGTATTTTCAGGCCTTTTTTTTTTTTTTTTGCTTTTATGTACCCTCCCATTGTGAGCTCTACCATTCAGAAACATGAACTTGAGATCCTTGTTATCCAGCTGCTTGGTTTGAGATGTGCTTAAGTTTATAAACACATTTTTAAAAGGCTTTTTTTCATTGAAGTGCTTTTGGTGACATGCAGGTTTCAGCTGCAAGACATGAGACCAGCCTGCCTGTTTTAGTTTCTGTGCCTTCCTGCAAAGAAATATATATATCCATCTTGCTTTCATTTGTTCTCCTTTTTGTTTTATGGAGGCCTCATTTAGTCTAACTACACTTTTTATTTGCTGATAAGGTGATTCCATAAATTATCGTACTGAAATGGGTCTTTTAATTATTTCCTCCTTCAGAAAATGTATTTTTGAAAATTCCTTATTTCCATTACTATGAATACTCTTTTTTATATTTCTTATGTTGTCAGATTTAATTTACATATTATTCATGCTGTGCTCTGATTTGAATGCATTATTTAAATATGCTGACTTACATATTTTCTGATTAATTCGGGGGGAAAAAAAGGCTATTACCATTAACTGTGATTCTTGAATAATACCGCTGTTGCATATTCATGCTTGTGGCGTGCGCCAGTACTGTGCAGTGCCAGGACTGTGGAGCTTTTCTAGGGAAACAGGTCCCATACAAATCAGATGAGCGCTTCTCCCAAATGTGAATGCTTGCTGCTGATACTATCAGAAACAATTAAATTCCCCGCTACTGCCAATATCCTTGGGCACCAAAGAAAAAAGGATTCTGTGGATGCCTTTGAAGTGGGGGAAAGGGACCGGGAAAAGACAGAAAGAAACTGGCACCAAGGAACTCCAAGGACATGTCTACACTGAGAAATAAAAGCACATTAACAACTAGTTTGCATCTATGCTGCTTTGGGGACGCTGTCCCCACTGTGGATTTGTCCTGGAAGAATTTATTACGAAGGTCGCAAACAGAGACAGAGAGCAAGCTGAAAATTAACTGGTGTATCCCTGGGATAGAGACATTGTCCCCAAGCCAGTGAGACTTCAGGGAAGATCTAAAGCTCGGCATTCGTAAAGAGTGTAACTAGCTCTTTACAAATAGCAAGTGCAGGAACAGTAGTACCACAGCTGTTTATGATTGCTTATGCCTTCCCTGAATTAATGAGGTTTCTTCTTCCCCTGCATTACAGGGGCAGGCTGCTACAGGTCTCACCATGCATTGGAGTCTATCCTCCTGAAAATTTTCACTTTGATATAGTCACAATTTTATTTTTTATGCTTTCATTTGTAAGAACTATTTTTTTAGTTTATCAACCAATGGTGATTACTCCTAAAACAATAATTGTCGGCATCCCTTTGAAGTCTCAAAGGGGAGAGGGAGAAATAATGTAAAGAACTGCTTTAGGCCTAAAACACAAACACTATTAACTGACAGGAGATGTCTCCAAAGCCGATGGTGGGGATGAGAATGTACTTTGTGCTTTACAGCATCTGTTTCAAATAACCTTTATTGTCACTGGGGGGAGTGAATTATTTAAATACTATGTTAAGGACACTAATCATGTTTCCATTCCCTTTCAAGATACTATATTTTATTTTAATAAGTTTTTTCATATAATAACCAAAGTTGCATTTTTTAGAACTTCCTTTTTCACGGGATGTTTCAGCTTATGTTTAATCCTTTGACAGGTAAGCATGAGAGGAAAAAAGATCTTTCTAGGGTGATTGCTGGATGTAGTGCGTGTTATATACTTTCCTTTCATGTTACGTGTTGTCTGATGAAGACCAGGAATGCTGAAATTCATTTTATGGCCAATAATAAGGAGAAAAAGGGGAATTCACCAGTCAGTGGGGAAATACAGAGTCTTACAGAAAACTAGCTCAAATCCAGTCCAGAGTGGTTTTGATCACAGATCATGATTATCCAGTGGACTTTGTCTCTTGGTGAAACAACTGCCTGCCTCAGAGTCAACTGAAAATGCTCAGGAGGGAAGTCAGGAGCTGAACGCATTTTGAGGGTGAATTACTTTCCTACGTCCAGGAGTGGGCAGTAGAGCATCAGTTTGAAAGAGCACTTCAACTATTTACTTTAGAGCAGAATTAGTGCAATTGATTTCAAGACATATAATGGGGTAACTCACTTGTTTAAAGCTAACCATATCCTCAAGGATATTTTAATTTGGCAACTGGAGCTATGTTAGTGTTAAGGCACTTTAGTAAGGCAGTAGAGGAAGTTGGTGTGCTTCTCCCAGCTTATAAACAGAGGACTTAACTTTTCATTTCTGTCAGAGCACCACATTTTGCAAGCATTAAACTCACAACACAGATGCTAGAAGTAAAGGAATAGTAGTGTATAGAAGGCGATTATCAAATGGCAAACAATCCACCCCATATTTGTTGAACCTAAATTGTAACTAACGTACCCTGGCACTGCAGAAACCAAACGCAAGGAAGCCATGTAGCATAAAATTGCTTTAAACATCTGTCAAAAACAAACTGAGCTCATTATGTTCTGGTTTGTTTTGCTATAAACACAGAGGTTAGTTTCTGAAAAACCATTTTAGAGGTGTAATCACATTTCTTCGACAGTGTGAGACAAAGTTCCTTGATAATGTAATATAGAAATTAAATGGCTTTGAATGAATTAAGTGGCCTTGAATGAATGGTTGGGAGCACAAAAAAAGTTTGTGTTTGTGCAAGCAGTGGTATACATCAAAGCAATGGGGAGAGAAGGAAAGGAGGTGGCTATGGAGCTAACCTTCATGACAAGATTGCCAGTATCGCATCTCAAGGGACGTTGTAAAGGGGGCGAGTCTCCGTATTTCTCTTGGAGAAAGGGAAGGATGGAGAGGGGAAGCAGAAGAGTGGTCCACAACTCCAGAGCCACATTTCATCTACTAGGGTGCAAATGAACGAAAGGAGTAATAAAAGTGTCACGGAGGGGGCATGGTAACTCTATTTACCAGGAAGCTTCTCTGCAGTGGGAAAATGACAGTTTCTCAAATCCAATACGAATAAAGCAATGTCAATGAGAAAGAGTGACAGAGATGTTTCAGGACGGAGTCTTTTGCTGAAGTAGTCAAGATGATGTCAAAAATAACCAGTAAGCCATTGATCGAAGGATGTAATTAGCATGTGGAAGACAGTTTCAAATTCCTGCCTGTTCTCTCACAGCTCAAATGAGGGCCCGAGTTACAGAGTCCACCTCTCCTTTTGTGCTTTTACATTTTATTTAAACATGTAAATACACATTAGCGAATGAGATCTTGATTCAGTAGTCTCCATGGACTTATTGGAAAATATTAAATCCTTATATGATTACCTAATTATCTCAGCCCCTACCTTCTGTTTGTCATACTCCATTTCTTTCTGCTTTGCCAAATATTTCTCAGATTCAAGGCAAATTCTCTGGTCAAAACCCATGAGAACTATGATAGGATAGTTTAATACATGCAGGAAATACCACTTCTAAACATCTTAATTTATAAGCAAAATGGAAAATCTTAAAAACGTTGATGTCAAAATTTCTTTTGAAGCATGGGAGAATAGTCGTCTTCTAAGGGGAAGCCAATGAAGCAAGTCTGCTTTTTCATGATAGCACACTAACATGAAGTCAAGAAAGCACGCTCAGGCTACATGAGAATCTACAGGCTTGAGGATGAAAGAAAGAGTTCTCCTCTAGACTAGTGGGTCTTTGAACACAGCCTCCTCTCTCTGCTGTTGAGCGAAAAAGGACAAGGCTCAACTCATATAATGTTAACAGAGCTCATTGCTGCTGCTGCTCAGGTCAACATTCACATGAGAAATATAGCAAATCTCTCAGAACTTGTGTCTACTGCTGAGAACAAAAGTTGCAAGAGGCTTGCAGTCTGGATGTATCTACAACTAAACATTGCTGAGATGAAACTGTCACCCAGGAAATGTGAGCAGATGGAGGAAGCAAACACAGGGGAAGAAATGTTATTAAGTTGATGTTATTTTGTCCTCAATGACACCATTTCTGTTCTTCCATGGGGCCCCCAAGATGAGTTTGAAGAAGAAAAATACGTTGACGGCATTTGATTCATTCTCTTTCTACTGTTTGCCAAGTAGTTATGCCGTGCACCACCACCAGGTCTGCTGACCTTGAAGGTCAATCATTCTATATTTTGAGCAAGTGCTTATTCTTCCCCTCCTGAACAATAAAATCTCCTGTGTAGTACAATGCAATGGAACGATTCAAAGGTTCTCAAGCTTTCCCTACATGCTGCTTCCCGTTCTTCCACTTGTAAAAGTGGGAGGTGAAATTAAATCCATGCTATTTATTCACTTTTCCCCTGACATAAGGTGGATGATATCCTGTGTATTGTGCAGAGAAATGGGGTGGAAAGTGGATGGTGCTGACTGTAACTGCCTGGGCAGAGCTGTGGGCTTGAAGGCAGGTTTGCATCTGTGCCATTTTAAGGCTGCACTCTGAAATTATAGCTTGCACACTCTGATGCACGGGAGTACTCTGAGTATGGGGTTACAATTCCTTGGACCAGAATCAGTTGTAAGCACGAAGCCTGGCATATTGCAGTACCCCTGCTGGACTGGTGCTAAAGTGTTTCCCAGGAGCACAGAAGTGTGATTGTGTTTCTCAGCAGCAGAACTCATCCAGTACATTAAGCTGGATCAGCTTATATATTGTTACAGACAGACAAAAGTGGGACAGAGATATTCAGTGACTGAAAGGCCTACAAGTTTGTCCATTTTTTCTACCTCATTTAGCCTAATGCAAATTATTTGTTCCTAGAAACTTGAGCCCTCTTAATTTCAGATTATACAGCAAATCACTGGCAGAATTGACATAAGTGGAAGGGATCTCCTGGCAGTCATCCTTAAGTTCATACGTGCTGAAATCTCTCTTTTCCATAATGTATTTGTCTTAATTTTCAGCTTTAAATCACAGGGTTCTTACCCAAAAAGCCTCTGTTAGTGTCTCCATTCAAAATGGTATAATCTCTCTTGAAACTTTTCAGTTGGTTTTTGTTCTGCTTAAAATAGATGAAGCCAGTTTAAACATATGTTCCTAAATGTATGATTATAGTGCTTTTTTATAATTGGAGGGTTTTACTTGAAGTAGTATTTGAAATACTTCTGTGACCAGCATGTGTTACAAGGCATCTGGAACTTGGCTGGCCAGAGAACAAAACTCTTGTGGTTTTTTAAGTCCTTTGAATGAAATGAAGGAAGAAAAAAACATAACATATCAACAAAGCTATCCACCCTAAGCAAAGGGTGACCAGACACAAAGACAATCTCTCATCAGCCAGGTTACTGTAGGCCTTTCCAAGTCTCAAAAAAGGTCTGTTGTTCTTCCCTTTCTGTAGTGCTGGGAACAGTTTCTCTTCTTAAGCACGTCCACATTTCTAGTATTTTCTTTTCTTTTCATTCTCTTCAAGAAAGAAATCAGACAGATGTGAAGAGGAGTCTTTAGAAACAGGAACCTGGCATCTTCAATAGGCCTAGTTATACAAAAGTTAAAAGAAAAGAAACACCACAAACACCAAATTCAAACTTTCAGTTCGTCTCTGTAGATTTGCTTTGCCTACCAACTCTATCAGCTAACAATGCAAAGACATGGAAATGCCATGCTCTATAAAGAGTTTGTGAAAGTGGTTTTAAGGATTAGAGAAATCAAGTTAGGTTTTGTGTGAAAAACTCAGGACAGTTTATATGATTTTTTTCCCCATTTAGCCTTTATATTATACATTTACAGATTGCATTGGTTAGGAGGATATTGTAAAACTTGAGGACTGAAGAGTTTTGAGTGCAGTGGATAAAGTCTACTCACCTAATCACAAAACTTTTCTTCTATACATTTCTTTTAAATGTTCCATGTAATTTTTCATACTTTACTAGCCCACTGCACCTCTCCATATAACATACATACGCACATATGTCCATGGCCCCTATCTCAGTCTGAGATATGTAGCCATTCAGACAAGAGAACAGGAATTCCTTCACCTAAAGAGTGAATGGGAACTTTTCTCTGTCTCTAATTTATTTCTGTGGTTTTCTTGGTACAGTACTTCATGGAGAGATTCAAGCGCATCTGGTTTCACTTAACCCTTGTTTGTTCTCTGCAGATACTACTCCCTTGGTCTGTCTTCCACTCTTCACTTTTTCTCCCCTACTCTCACAAACCTGGATTTTGTGAGATCTTTAGACTCAGATTTTTACACCAAAATCTCATGCAGGGAAGCCTGCATTCGCCTTTTCAATATGTGCATGCAATCCAACAGAAAGGTGGTTCAGAAAGGAAAAGCCTCGCCAACATTTTGAATCAGTTTCTTGTGAGTAGTCTGAACTCAGAGCTTTCTTCAAACCTCTTCTGTAACCTCTCCATTCATATGGAAGACAGTAAAACAGGAAGCTAGACTAATCTCCGGGCATTTCACTTTTTATCTACAGTACTTCCACATGTTTGTGCTGTTTCCAGTAACTTTAGATGATGGATGAACCAACCTGTGAAGATAGATTTTGCAAAAAAACCCAAGGTATAGCAGATCTTTCACAGGTCCTTCTCAATCATTACTCCTTCCTTTCTTTTTTCCTTTGGAAAAATAATTTAAATTAAACAGATTCCTTATATGCAGAACAGTGTTGCCATGTGAGCCCTGAACACTTTGTTCAAGAGCTAGGAGGCTGGCCAACTGCTTTAGTTCCTTGAAGAATAACAGATGTGTCCTTCCAAGTCTCATGCTAATGGAATTTAGGCTGCGGTAAGGAGTTTAAAAATACTCTCATTTTTCTGCAGGCTCTGTTTCGACTCTGCTTTTTTGATTAGCTTGTATCAGGCTCCTTTTTCCACATCTTTTAGAAACATTGCATGGAATGACCAGTTGAGCTGAAGGCACTAGTAATTTACTTTCACTGAGTTAAAACAAATAGGTAAAAGTAAAAATCTACGGATTTCAGTTGTGTATGATATTGTTTCTACCAGCCTAACTCTGTAACTACTGTATTTAAAATACATTGAGTAAAACATTCTCTCTTTGTCTATGTACAGTAAAAAACTGCAACATTTGTTCCTTTACTACCAGGATATGTTTGATATCTTCATTTTTAGCTCCAAATATTAACTACAGTAATGTAAAAGTGAAGCAAAAGATTTGGTGTAACCGTCCTTAAGCAGAAAATGTCAGTAAATTGAAATGGCAAATGGGGCAAAGTAGGATATCCTTTGCATTGCAGTTCACATTTGATATGTTGTGAAGGCCCTAGGATCATAGGGAAAAACTGTAGGAACTAGGAGGGGAAGCTATAGGGGTTTTTCTCCAGAGGAACCAGTGACAGTGCAGGACAAAATGCTCATTCATGGCCAAAGCTCTTACTTCAGCTTTCTGCACTTCAACTCTGTGCAGGCTAAAGTGAATGATACTTACTATAATCTGTTCACCACTTTGCTCCCTTGTTTCTCTGGATGGGAGCAGTACAGAGAAAGGGAGTAGTACTGCAAGCTGCTGTGCTGAGCATTCTGGCTGCTTGTTTTCACCATTTACTGTGTGTGGTGGGAAGCAAAGAGGCCTGGTGAGTAGGCAGTGGGAGGGGAGCATGGAAGAGAAGAGGCCAGAGACACTGGCTGTGTCTGGCAACAGGAGGCTTTTGTGAGGCAAGCATTGCAAAGGGGTGTCCTTTATTTTCCTTTTTTCCCTTTGTCCAAGATTGTTTCATAGAATCACAGAATGGTTTGGGTTGGAAGGGACCTTAAAGACCACCTAGTTCCAACCCCCCTGCCATGGGCTGGGACACCTCCCACTAGATCGGCTTGCTCAAAGCCCCATCCAGCCTGACCTTGAACACTTCCAGGGATGAGGCATCCACAACATCCCTGCGCAACCTGTTCCAGTGCCTCACCACCCTCACAGTAAAGAATTTCTTCCTAATATCTGATCTAAATCTACCCTCTTTCAGTTTAAAACTGATACCCCTCATCTCCCTTATTCCCTCCCCACCAACTACTGTTATTGTCATATTTTTACACGCATTACTTTGTCATCTTGCGTATTGGTCATGTCTTCTTATGTTTGTGCTTCTCCTCTCCCTTGTGTGGTCTTTGGTGCTTGTGGAGTTCAATTCTGGAAACTGGGATTCTCACAGGCTGTTTTTTTCATTCCACCTCATATTCCACTAGAAGACTGAGTAGGGAATGAAGTGGTTACCCTGCATCTTATTCCCTCTGCAAAACTGATGTGGAAACAGTTTTTTGGCCTCTTTATCTTCCCTGTCCTAAGCAAAAACTCATATTAATCTGGAAAGAAAAGAACTGGAAACCCTGGCACTCCTTGTCTGAACAGCTAGAAAGGAAGAAGGAGATCATGCGTGGTCTTCTTCCTCCACAGCGCCAGGTGGTGTTCATGGCAGAGAGTATGACCAATGAGGCTGCGTTGTCCCTTCTCATGAGGCAGTACGAAGAAGTGATGCAATGTGTTGGCTCTCAACACAGGACAACGCGTAAGGGCTAGACAAACTCTGATAGCTGACTGGAGCTGAGGGAGAGGGCTGGTGGGAAGAGAGAAGATTGTTGATGGTTTCCAAAGAAGAAGGGAAGCATATGAGAGATTTTGGTGAGAGGATCTTTAACTGAAAATGATGCTAAGTGGCAGGAAGAAATGATGAGAAGTGTAAAGAGCAGCTGAAGATGATGCATTTCTTCAATATTCCTACTTTACTTCCTTAACTTCATCTCAGAATTGCTATTTCCTAAAAATCATCCCTTCAGAAATACCCCACCTCCCCAACCACTCATCCTGTCAGAATTCTTCCAAGCCAGCATTCACACTTGATTTCCCCTGTTTCTTTCCTATTCCATCTGCCACTTTTAATTTCCTCTTATATTCTCTTTCCAGAAATCCCAATATGTTTCATTCCTATGACCTCAGTCCTACACCCTTTCCTTCACTGAGACATTCACAGTCCCTTTTCCATTCAGTAACACTCTCACTTTGCATTTCTCTTCAGTTCAGCTCTCTTTCCTATATTTCTTTATCTCTATAGTTGCTTATTTTCAGTTCCACCCTCCCTCCCCCGGCCTTTACCACTCAAAAGTTTTCTCTCTTAACAGGTTTTTCTTTTCTTTGCAAGCCACTCTACTAACTTCAATTTATTCCCTGCAAACTCCTTCGTTACCTTTCTCATTATTTGCTCAAGCAATTTTTCTTTAGACCTATTATTTCCATTTTTTTCTATTTATTTTGTTTTCTTTTCATCATTTTCAGTTGAGGAAGGTGAAATTTCTTTGACTTTTGATAGCCAGAAACAGAAATTGCAAACTCTTTTCTGGTAATTTTGAATGCTCTTGCCCCAGTAATGGAGTTTCTAACACACAACGGGCATCACATCACAATGGATAGCCACTCTTACGCAGTATCATCATTAAAAAAGGCAAATGGTTCTCTGTAAATATCATCTTCGATACACACCTTCCTCACCTTTCAAATCATCTGTAGCAGAACAGTTTGTCTGTAGCATTTAACTTCCTTAATTTTATTCAGTATGGTGAGTAAAAGCTTTTAAGCAACTGAAGGTCATCGTTTATACAACAGAGTGCAGCAGAATATTCATGTAGTCATGATTTTATTCCTGAAAAACATCTTAACTCTCATCAGGAATATAAAAGCAGTGAAATCCAGCATCTGCTGCACCTAGGACAAGAATTCTGCCACTGATTGTGTGGTCCAAGATGCTGTCCAAAATTAAGTATTTCACAGCCTCATTTCACAACTTCTTCTATCTGAGTTTGACTTCTGTTTTCTCTCTCTCTTTTTTTTTTTTTTTAGGACACTAACTTCTAATCTCTAAGTAGATTCTTTTTTCTCCCACTTTGCAACTTACTTTCAAAGCACAGCTCCAGAAAAGCATAGATATTATGGTCATATCAAGCTGATGGAGCTGTGCGCAATTTATTAAAAAATGAGCATAACAGGTATGCCAAAAAGGACAAGGGTTTTTAAGATATGTAATTTTTTGCTTGAAATGCTTTACGTGCAGGTTTCTCTGAGCAGAGCTTGGCTTCCTTAGCAGCACAAGAAAATAAGCAAGAATGGGAACCTTTGATTACAGATGTTTTACTCTCTGAAGCATGATATTGCAGAGCATGGGTGTTTCTGAAATTCCGTTAGTAGACTAAAGACAGTTTTCAATTTGAAGAAGAAAAAAACAGCTGTATAAAATGTAAAAAAGAGGGAGACTTACTTGGTTTATTGGGTGGTTCTTGTGGATAAGTATACCTGAGAGATCTAATACAGCGATTCTCAGGTGCTAGTTTTTTGCTCTAAATTATCTGATTGCACAGCAGACTCTTCAAGAAAAATTCCACACTATTACAGAGATGCCAATGTGTGAGTAGGGCTCTGGGTGAAAAGTGCTATTATGCGCACGTAATCCTAAACAGGTAACTAATAATAACAATCATCTCCCTACATTCAGTGCTTGTGAGCCATCGGAGGCAGATCATGGAAGTTAAGAACCAAATTTAATTCCGTTTACTTTTGCACACATAGTAAGCAAAATTAGTTCATTTGAACCCCTTTTTTCCTCTTTAACTTTCTGAACCTCTTTCTTATTCTATCCCCTCTCTATTTTCAAAGCTATAAGCTGGAAGAAGCCATTGGCCAGATTTATTTTGGGATAATTCCAGTGATTAAATAGGACTGTGAACTGTCTTCTACCCCACACTTTTGCAGGCTTGGCTTTTCCCTGCTCTGACCCAGACAAATTTCACAGCCATCCATAGCAATGTGGCCTCTTCTGCTTCTTCTCTTACTCTGCGCATACAATAATCCCAGATCTTTTGAGAAGAAGCAAAGTAGAGAAGGAAAGAGAGATAATGACGAGCCTGGCACTCCTTGTTGCTAACAAGCTTCTTATTTGATCTGTAAGTTTGCTACTAGGGGCTACAGATGTGCCAATTTCCCCGACTCCTGGGAGTGGAGAGGACGCGTCAACACTTGCGTAGATGATTGAAGAGGCATCTGCGAGGCACTTCTGCTGCTGCTGAGCAGCGCAGCAAAGCAAGCAACGCCAATGGAGAGGCAGTAGGAGCTTTAGTCTCTGCTTCCTCTCTGCCGCTTCCCCGTCACCAGCCTCTGCTGTCATCTTGTGTGGGACTGAACCAGCTGGCAGTGGGAGAGCCAGCACAGCTCATTGTATTAGTCAAGTATTAGCACAGTTGAAAAGGGTCAATTGCAAAATGAAGGTTATTCTGAGGAGTATGACATCAATCTGATATTATTAGCTGTCAATATTGCATGTTTCTTGTGGGTTTCTTTGTAAAAGACAACAGCAAAACTACAATGCAAATAACGGCTTAAAAGACTTATTTGCATCATCTAGAATCAACAAAAATGGTCACTCTAAGGAGGGGAGGGATGTAAAATGATAGAGATCTCAGGAATCTCCTTATTTTATCTGTGTATAAACAAATTGCCAACAAAGGCCTGAATTTATATTTCTTCAGCCTGTCCCACCAGGACTTACTTGTCTTGGTAGCCGAAAGTCTAAAAGAAAAAGCTGTTTGGAACTCCATTC
This sequence comes from Stercorarius parasiticus, assembly GCA_013396915.1. Taxonomy (NCBI): domain Eukaryota; kingdom Metazoa; phylum Chordata; class Aves; order Charadriiformes; family Stercorariidae; genus Stercorarius; species Stercorarius parasiticus. Next base: position 44,816 of record VWZL01000848.1, read on the forward strand.
AGAGAGTTTGAACTAAGGAGAAGAGCATCTGTATTTTCTGCTAACACACTGCAAAGCTGTTCCCACCAACGCCTGGTTTCCAAATCTAGTAGAATGGGAATGTTCTAGATATTAAAATAACCACTCTTGAGCACTCTATGAAGCTATTTATATTTTTCTGTTTAAAAGTTCAATTTATTAATAGTGTTCAATATTAGCATAAAGAACCCCCTGCATTCCCCAGTCAGCAGGTAGCAGACATCTCATGTCAGCTATTTTATGAGCAATATAATTAGCAAGGCAAACTGTACAACTTCCAGTTTGATTCATTTGCTGATGCTTATTCTGATTCATTTACAATTATGCCAGTAATTGGAATAACTGTTTAGACGTATTTGGAAAACATCCATAAGTGGATATCCTAATTATAGATTTATCCCAGTGGCAGATACTTGCATTGTGTAATAGTGACTTTCTCCATCTATCAGGAAGTGCTATGCCAATTCTGAAGGCAAGAGACTAGTGGAGGCTGTGGGTCTATGAGATTATTATGGACAGAATAGGGAAACCCAAAGGAGGTATTACAGCCTGTCCTCTCATGGTGCTCTTTCAGATTCCAGGTGCTTGGAAAAACAAAAGCCCTGCCAACTCCAATGCAAGCTGGCAGAGGCATTCCATTTTATCGTGTGCCCATTCAAATACACCAGAGAAATCCAATTCCAGTGGAGCTTAAACCACAGCTCTCTCCCAACACGGAGTCCTCAGACTCATGCCAATAAAGTGAGGTGGTGAGGACCTGCCAGGACTGGAAACTCTTCCATGTAGGGAGTGCCCCAAAAGCAGGAAGATGCAACTTTCAGCTCCTTAGAGCATGTGATCTCCATGATTGTCCATCCCCAGATTTCTCCATGAGCGATGGGATTTAGCTGAGAGCAGACCTCCTCAGCCCACCTTCCCCTGTATTGGTGGTGGCAGGGGACTCCCTTGCTCCATACATCTGCTGCTACAGCTGCAGCACTGGCTGTGGTGCCTGGTCCAGCATTGCAGCCCAGGCCATGTGCCTACAGCAGTTGCAGTGCAGGCAAAAATGTGGAGGCACGCCTGAAACAGGAGAGGATTATCAAACATTGGAATAGGCTGCCCAGGGAAGTGGTGGAGTCGCCATCCCTGGAGATACATAAAAGACGGGTAGACGTGGTGCTTAGGGACACAGTTTGGTGGTGTTTTTGTCAGTGTTAGGTTGATGGTTGGACTCATTGTTCTTAAAGGTTCCTTCCAACCTGGACAATTCTATGATTCTATGATTCCATGACGCTAGGCACTAGAGGACTCTAGTTGTGGCTGGCATAATGTTGGGAATCTTTAACCTGGGGGCAACTGCACTGTCTCTTTTCATAAAGTCTAGATTAGTGAGGTGCATGTTAAAGACATGATGACTTTTACTTTGAGATGTCTTTATTTCACTTCTGATTATGAGATGATCATAACTTTTAATAAAAGCTGAATTGTTTTATGAAGAAAGGAGTTAAATGAGATTTTTTCCTTTGTATCTCAGAAGATTAAAAAGTAAGAAAATAAACAAAGCAACCCCTCCAGTTCTTTAAATTACACCAACTACTTTTTCCACTATAGATCAGTTTTTGCACAATAAGCTTGGAGTTGTTTTCCCTTCTAGATAAATTGTCTGAGTTGCTGTTTCCACCAGAAGCAGCATTAAAAAGTTGGGCTGAATGAAATGTCTATCATCAGGATATCTGACAGAACAATCCTCTCAGCTTTAAAGCAAAATTACATGTGTAAAGTTATGACTCTAGATCCAAAGTGGCCCTGCAAGGGCTGGTTTGGCACTTCCATGTCATCTCTGTACAGAAGATACCTATATATAAGATAATCACAAAAGCATCATAAAACACTTTACATAATTTTCCTCAGCTTATTCTATCAAAAATGCTGTCAATTTTGCAATTAATAACATGTATTTGAGTACTTTCTAGTGACAATAGAATATTTTGTAGCATGATAATGCCTTTCCATCCTTTCACTCTTTTTTATAGTGAATGAACTTTGTAAAATGAAGAAAAACATTTTCAACTTTTCCATCTTCAGAAAGAACAGATTTGCTTTCATGAGGCAGGAGAAAAACATCTTCATTTTACATAATACAGCGAACTGAAAAATGCAAGTACCAGGATTTGACTTGTCTGTAACTGAAAGTCAATATAAAACTTTAAAACTTGCTTTAACTTCACTTGCATCCATCACAGAGACTAAACCAAGTGTTTCCATTGTGAAGCTGAAGCTATTTGTGGCTGTTGATTTTTCCCTCAGCATCATTTCTTCAAAATGCACCATACATAAAGTAACAATGCAATTTATGCAAGATCATATAAATTACTAACTCCGAATTCTGACATATTTTGCCATCTTATGGCTGTCCCTATTCCATAATTTCCTGCACAATGTACATTACATATAGCATCAATAATATGACAGTGATCCCTAAAGACCTTAGTCACATGGAAATGAAAAGCACCTTGTAGAGAAGAGTTCACAAAGCGCCATGGTAAAATACCTATTTGATTTTAACTGGAAAGTAATTAAGTCCAAACTATGAATGTACATCTGGTTAACACTTTCTATTTTACACTCTGAAGTTCATCACTTCGGTTTGTTGATACACCACACTTTCTCAGAAATAAAACATCAGAAATAAAATGGTCTCTATCCTCAAGGTGATAGATTTTTTTAAAAACTCACATCCACTTTCTCTATATGTCATTATTATTTGTCAACAAGTGTAGAGAATCACATTGCAGTGATTGTTGTGATTGCAACAACAATTAATTAAGGAAGTTAAAGCCCAACTTTTTCAAGACATCAGTTATCCAGAATCATAGAGCAGGTAGACAGAAGTGCTAAAAAAAAATGAAAAAAGAAAAAAAGAAAAAGCAAGCCACCGTCAATGTGGGTCTTATCTACATTCTAATTTATAATATTTATAATACTCCTTCTTGCCTTTCAGTTTGCAGTCTCTAGTGTGGGAGAGATAGGGGCTAGCTGCAATTTGTGTGTGTCTGTCTTTGGAAGGCTTATTTCAGCTGCTGCTGACAAACCCACTGAAGCATAAATCTTATCGTTTTAGTTGGAACCAAACAGCATTGTTCTCATTGATTTGTCTTCTATTTGTTTCCTCCAGCAGTTGCCTCTGATTTACTTCCTTGCGTTTAGGGTAATACCACAAAAGTAAATTGATGTGCACTTTAACGAAAATGTATTTAACTGTCTTACTCCCTGCTCCAGGTTCCATTGAAGGGTCCACAGAAATTTGTACCGAGGGACCCAGCACCAGGTACCGTCTTACCCCACTTTCACTGTCACTTTTTGTGGCTACCTTGTCAAAGTGCACATTTTTTCTCATAAAATAGAGAGAGTTCAATTCTCTGTGACTATTCAATGCTGGACACAGACTTTCAGCATAGATTTGAGTCCTGTCTAATATTATCATTTGTTATCAATATCTTTGCACACCACCAAATTTTAGAAAGTAGTGTGTAATGCAATGCTATTAGTGAGAACTTGTCTTTACGTAATATAAAACCAGCTATAGGGAACACTCAAGAACATCATGAAAATTGCAAACAGAGAAAACATTATGGTCTTCACTTATAAAAAGATTAAACAAAGTGGTTTATATACCTTTTTCTCTAGCCCAAAGAGACTGTTGGTCTGAATGGAATAATACATTTCTATTATTACCTTACTATTGTTTTATTATATTGGGCTAAATTTCAGCATGTTATGGAATATCAGTTATTATGCCCACAGATCTTCCATATTCTAATGAGTTTCATTCTGTCTTGGGAATTTTTTCTGAAAATTGGCATTCTCCTTTTCTCTCATTCTTATTTATTTATTTATTTATTCAGAAATTATAATTCAAAAGAGTCTCTTTTAAGGGTTTACCCATGAGACATATAAATGCACCTGTCTCTTCTGGTGAATACCTAATTCTCCAGGAGAGATTTTTCTTCCAAAAATGGTTTCTAGTGAAAAAAATAAGTGATTTATACTACATAGTCTTATGTTTTTCATTATCTGGCTCTTTTGCTTTTTTCTGCAATTGCAGTACAGTCCTGAAGGTAAATTTGAGAAATCCATAAAAGTAAACTTGGCAGTCATTTCTAAATCCTGGCTTTTGTAAGGAATGCTGTGGAAGAAAACCAGAGTGGAACCAGGGCTGCAGGAGCTGATAGACTCAGTACAATGCCCAGGCAAAAGGGTGTAAAAGATTAGTTGCTTCATAGATTTGGCAAGAAGAATTAGCTTTGTAGATAATTAAAGGAAATATATTGAGCATATTTGCTGAAGTCGCTGTTTATTTTGCTCTTCCATTCTCTATAGTTAGTACATTATAGTACTTGCAACAGGTAACCATGGAGGCAAGACAAAAGCTAGAAGGGACTAATATTAGGACTCCCCAGTTCAAGCAATATGCTTCAGTGGTTCTGATTTCCTTAAAAATTACATTATATAATGCTTTAGACCTTAATTCTTCCCAGATACAGACAGCTAGCAGAGAATTAGAGATCCAAAAGTACAGAATATACTTAACAACAGTTGTGGCTTTGCCTAGGACTCCATAGGTCTAACTGTGCTTGTACCTATCCTGGTCAAGATAGAGCTCTTATGGATAAATTAGACAAAATAACAATCCCCAAGAAATCTGTTTGGGTTTGGGTTTGTTTTTTTGTTTGTTTGGTTTTGGTGTTTGGTTTTTTTTTTTTAATTCAGAATTGAAAACAAATCTCTTCAATTGTTTTCACTTAAAAACTGCTATTTAAGTTTAATCTCTTTGCGAATATGTCCTTTTTTGCTCTCTAGCAAAAAAAAAAAAGAATGGACACAACAGAAAAAAATTAGAGCAGAGAAAGTGGGAGGGAGTACTTTTCATGCAAATGTGCCATTTGAAACAAAACCTTGTTGCAAAGTCTGTGTAGCTGCAGGGCAAAAGATGAAGAAAGGAAGAAAAAACAGTTTCAGAAATTTACTAACAGGAAAATGCTAAGTAAATGTCCTGAAGGTGATGAAGAATTATATGTAAATCCCCCACTGTTTTGGATCGATGAGGAGTAAGTAGTTAATCCTTCTCAGTCCCTCCTTTTGAAGCTGTTCTTCATTATTTATTGCTCCCAATAAAGAAACTAAAGCTGTAACCTGTGCACTGGGGCACCCAATGGGGAAATGAAGTGCCAGTCCTGAATCAGTTAGAAGTGAGAGTTGACACATGACCTCCTATGGATCAGGTGAATATTTTATCCTCAATGTCATGGTGGGTTATCTCTCTGTGTTTTTGTTTTCTTTTCTGTCTTGCTTTCCCCAGTGAAGAATTTGGAAATATCCTGGCTTTGTTCCAGTGAAGAATAAAAAAAACTTTTCTGAAAATGAATATATTTCTTCTGAGCCACAGTTCTTGTTTTCTAGACTTCTAAAATCACGAGTGACTAAGATCTGAAAATGTGGCAGAGACCAGCCAAAGGTCTTGTACTGCAGACGGTTCAAAGCAAAGATAAAGAACCTGAAGAATAGATTGTACCTTTGGCAGAGAAACCATTAATTGCTGTTTCAAGTCATATTCTGTTAGTTCTTGGACACTTCCAGGCTGTCAGGTTCCTGCTTATTTACACCAGAAAACACTAAATATTTTCTAATGTCCAAATATCTTGGGAGTGGCTGATACACTGGATGGTTATGCTGTCATTCAGAGGGATGTCAACAGGCTGGAGAAATGGGCTGATGGGAACCTCATGAAGTTCAAAAAACGGAAGTCCTACATCTAGGGAGGAACAGCTCCATGCATCAGTATATGCTGGGGGCCATCTGTCCAAGAAGCAGCTTTACCAAGAAGGACCTTGGGGTCCTGGTGGACAATAAGCTGAATATGAGCTAGCAACGTACTCCTGTGGCAAAACAAGGCCAGCAGTATCCTGGGCGGCATTCGGAGGAGTGTTGCCAGCAGATTGAGGGAGGTGAACCTTGCCCTCTACTCAGCACTGGTGAGGCTTCGTCTGGAGTACTGTGTCCAGTTCTGGGCTTCCCAGCACAAGAGAGACATGGACATACTGGAGAGAGTCCAATGAAGGACCACAAGGGTGATTAAGGGAATAGAGTATCTCTCCTATGAGGAAAGGCTGAGACAGCTGTGACTGTTTAGCTTGGAGAAGAGAAGGCTCATGGCAATCTTATCAGTATGTATAAATACCTGAAGGAAGGGAATGAAGGGGACTTTCCTCAGTAATGCCCAATGACAGTAAAAGAGGCAGTGGACACAAATTGAAACACATGAGCTTTCATCCGATCACACTAAAAAGCCTTTTTTTACTGTGGGAGTGATCAATCACTAGCATAGTTTGCCCAGAGAGGCTGTGGGATCTCCATCCTTGTAGATATGGTCCCGGACAGCTGGCTCTAGGTGACCCTGCTTGAGGAGGGAGGTTGGACCAGATAATCTCAAGAGGTTCCTTCCAACTCTGTAATTCTGTAATTCTTGGGTTGCCATTTCTGAGAGCTTTCTTCACTAAATCCTCTTTGAGAATTCTGAGAGAGAAATAAAAATATTTGGCCCAAATACTAAGGCTACCTTTCTCAAGTGGGGCCTATATCCAATACAGGGCATAACCAAACTTTATTCCAGACAAATGTAACCATATTTCAGTTATTAACTGCTGTGGTTTCATCGCGACCTACTGCGAGATAGGTATTGAGTAAAAAAGGGTTAACCTGAGAATTAGATCAATTCTGCATTTCAGGAATCCAAGAGGTAACTGTTGAAGTTACCTTTTCCTGTAGTCAGATTTATTTAAGTGATTTATAGTTTACTGAGGAGCATATTGCTCTTTTTACGTTGTGAAAGCTCCTGCCAGTTTACTTTTGCTTAGTGGCCCTGAAAGTTTCCCCAAGACTACGCTGGAAGAACATGTACAATTATGCAGACACCCTATGATCTTCTTTTAATATCATCGAAAAACTTCCAACACATGATTCCAAGGCACCAAACCAGTTTTGCTTAAATATAAACATCTTTTATTCTTGATTTCCCAGTGACATTTCTTTTCAAAAAGACACCAGACAATGTTTGCTCCTTGAATGTTTATTAAACACTTTCTCTTTCATTCATTTAGCTGCGTTCCACCACTCACCGGGAACATATTTTATTAGTCTGGAATGCTCTCAGCCCAGAAACCGTGGTCTGGGAAACAGGCAGATCCTGCAGATAGAGCCCCTGTGTGCAGTACTGCCGTAATGGGGCACAGAGAACCAATTTCCTCTACACGATTTATCAAGACTTTGTCTTCTGTATACAGTATCCACGTAACTGAGACATATTCAATCAGTGTTTTAGGTTTTTTTATTAAGTTTTGCTTATGGCAGAACTAAGACAGTTTTAATTTCTCTCATACAGATATGAATTATGTTATGTTTTATGTGCATGATTATAAGGTCTTTTTTCCTTAGGATCCTGTACATTGGATTGACAATGTTGATGGAGGGCCAGTTCATTCTATTCTTCTAAGGATATGTGAATCACCATATCTACTGCGTAGCATGCCAAATGTAGGCATTTCTGAAGTGCCCACTCTAACCCCATCATATTCACAATAACCAAAATAAATGACTCGATTTTTATGTTGAGCTTGAGAGAGGAAGAAATAGAATTACCACTGATTTTCAGTTAGGGAACAAATGTGGGGAGAGAAAGCAAAATATCTCTTAAACTAAAGGGAAAAATTTACCCGATTACTTGCCTAGGATCACAGAGGAATACCATAGCAGAAGGGAGCAAATCCCGTTTTCCAGGACAACTTATAAGAATGTACACCTCAAAATCTTTATTTTTGTATGTTTCATTCTCTTTTGCCAAAAATTCCGAAAATAAACTAGGCAAACATCTCACGGAAATAATTTAGTGAGTATAAGCAACCAGAAGAAATTCTTGAGGTTAAAAAGTGTTGGAAAACTTTAACCCTACACATTTCTACCAGTACAGTGTCTGCAGATAGTAGATGTCTGGTGACATATAAGAAAGGTTCAGATGTGCGGTCCTAATGTATGCTTTTATATAAGGAACGTATATATTCTCTCTGAGCTTGCTGAAAAGGAGACACGAGATAGGAATATTTAAAAAAATGATACCATCTGTTTGCTCCACATCTGACTTTGAAGATAGGTCTACCGTGAAGGGTAACATAAGCTTTCTGGATGTACCATATAAAAAGGGCCCTCAGAACAAAAGATGATATTCAGAAATTCATGTTGGGCCTCTCAAAGTAATTAATCCATCTGATACACTTCCTGATAGTCCTGTCATCATCCATAGACACACCAGCATCTTGTGCTCAAAGAAGTGAAAGCTGGGCAACCGGTTACAGGAAAGCGTATTAGTTGAATCTTTGCAACATATTCCTTTTTCCTTTTTTTTTGTCATTGTGTTGTTGTTTTTTTTTTAAAAAAAAGGTGCTAATAATTACTTTGAGCAATTATTCCTTATAGGATCATTTTCTTTCCATAGACCCACAGAAATTGGAAATATTTGAAATCTAATGTCCCTACTAAATCAGCTCCTGGAGCATCTGTTCTCTCTGTGCTACAGTTTATGCTGCATCACTTACTGAGGTGACTGGCGGAGGTTGTTCAGTGACTGTGCTCACCCAATGATCATGATTATGCAGTGCTTAAGGTAACCGAGGCTTTTTCTTGGTGGTGCTGTGAAAGAGGCTTGGGACAATATTTAATACTTCCTGCAGTCTGACATTTGCAGCCAGTCTAATAGGTACACTATACGTATACAAGACTATATAGCACTTACATCTGAAAATGGCACGTACTTTCATGTTTAAAGCTTCATTAGTAGGATAAAAGAATAAATAAGGGCTCTTTTGTTCTTAGTGGATGATACCAAAGTTCTGAGACCCAGGAATAATTGCTCCAGATGGGGGTAGGAACTAATGGACAGAAGGAAAAGAGGTCTAGGACTGGGAGGAGGTCGTCTTTGGGGCTACCTGGACAACATGTTGATGCATTCATTTAATCCCGTGCTCAACGAGTACAAATCATCATCAAGGTTCGTCTGATGTAGCAATGAGCGCGTTCTGGGATTTTTGGGGTGCTCAGGCGGTTTTGTAGGTGGGTTTTCGAGGCAGGTGTCACTAGATGGCACTATTACAGGGGCTTTCACAGGGTGTTGTGGGCGAGCAGCAGGCAACCGCACTGCCTGTTTTGGTGGTGGTAGTGGGTGGGTGGGAAAGTAAGGGCTCAAATGGCAAGGGAACCGATTTTCTTACACTTGCTAATACAGCGGGATTATTTATGGAGGCACAGTCACTGCCTGAAGCCAGAGGCTCCTGTCAGCTGAGCTCCTGGAACACCAATTTGGTTGTGACATAGTCGCGCCCACCTCTCTCGGAGAGAGTGTCAAATAATCTGGAAAAACGTATGACACTATTATACATGTAATTTGAGCATTTACACAGGGAGAGTGCTACCTGTTTCCCCTCTAAAGAGAAGCTGGTTTACACAGCCTGGAAATTGTGTGATGCTTAGCAGAGGGACAACAGTATTTTAGTACATGAATGTCACGTAAAGGAGATAATTATTTGATTAATTGCACCACTATATGAGGAACCAATCTGTGCACTAAAATCTCTCCTGTAATCCATCACAAACAAAACTTATTCTGGTCATTCAAACAGCTAGCCTAAAATATTCCTCATGATAAATTATGATAATTTTTTGACTTCAAGTGTGAATTTTCTGTCAGTTCCCCATCAATAAAAATTTTGTTTTCTTTTTTAAAAACGCTGTATTGGACTAAGTCGGCATTCAATGAAGGTTTGCTATTTTGTGGCTTCTTGAACTAGAAAAAGGACCTTTTTTACTCCTGGGTCTGAGTTTTTAAGGTGGGGCACTCAGGTGTCACTTTTAACCCTGAAACAAGCTCTTGGAAATGGCACATTTAGTTCAATAAAGCAGTTTTATGTCATTTTTTGATAACTTCATACTTTCCTCTGGACTCTGAACATACCTATGACGTCTTATTGTCAGCAGCTGTAAAGACTAAATAGCTCTAATAATGGTTTTTAAAATTCCTTAATTTGTTTTTAATGACTCTGGAATAAATCTACTGGTATAGAATGGTGCAAAGGCTTTTTTATCGGGATTTTCAGATGACTGCATTATTACTCTAGCAAAATCAGTAATAAACTGACCTTCACAATTAAACATGATCAAAACCTTTCTATATTTGCCACATGGCATAGTAAAATACACTGGGTTTCTACACTCTGGAGGTTTGTTGTATAGACTTTCTTATAGTTTCTGTTGTCAGGATGGCTATTATTAAATCTCTTAGAGGTCTGTGCTTTATTTGTCCATCTGCGGCTACAGCTCTGACAGAGACAAGGTGAAGCAAAATCTTTTCTTTAGAAAGGAACTATTCAAAGTGATTTAAAATCCATTTCTAAATAAATATAAAACCACATAGCATCTGGGAAATTGAAAAAATAGCAGTGCCTGTGCTCTGGGATGGAGAAAATGATGAACTGTGTCATTTCCGCAGTGTTTTGCCTTGTATTATGTACATGCTGTGCTAGGAGACTTGCCTCTTGGGCAGATCACAGAAAGCGGAAAGAAAGCAAATGCAAAGGTCATACCCAGCTGAAATCCCTGCTAGTGCACCTGAGGTATTTGCTGAAAACAGCAGGCAAGGACCAGGCTAAGCAGGCAGGAAACCGTCACCCTGCAAGGTGTTGCTGTTTCCCCCTGCGTTTGGGAGAATTCCAGTATCCATCGTTCCAGAGCTTCATGAGGATTTGTGCACGGCTTTTAAGAAATGACATTACCTCACATTAACAACTTCCTCCAAAAGACGGAGATATTTTTCCTCTAATCCCTAATCATATAGAAATGGCAAAGTTTCATTGCTTCTAAAATTTCCTGATGGATCGATCCATACTTGACCCTCTAAGTATCTTTTTGCTTCAATAAATGATAAGCAAAATTCAATTGCTATATGTCTTGCAGGTATTTTCAAGCACCTGCAGCTACCAAAGCTAATCACAGTGGGTTACTTCTGTTTTTGACTCTTCGTGCAATATCCCAGTCACATATCCTCTCTTTTTTCCATTTCACTCACTTTGGTATTTGCACACACAGAAAAATCCAATGCAAACTGTTGGACAATGACACCAAAATGATTTTTATATTAGGAACATAGAGCAAAGTGCATCCAGCTCCTGGTAACTGAGGGCTATGTCCATTAGTAGCGACACAGTACAAAAGTGATCATGAGTCTGCAAGGGTAGCACTCCCATCCCTACTTCACTCAACAATTAACATAAAATGCTTTGTAGGCTTAGATTGTAGGGCCACAGCCCTATTACTGGCCCTGCGACTAGTCAAACTGTGCAGGCAAAGTGATACAAATACAACGTAATTATACCCTATACTCCTTAGTTTCCCTCCCACTGTTCTTGGAAGAAACTATATTGCATCAAAAATGGTTAGGATGTTTTCCTGGGAGCTGGGAATTATCGAGTCATGTTTTTTAGAGAAGGGATTAGCAAAGTCTCTGGAAGCTTAAAAGAAAAAAAGCTCAAGTCATGACCACATTTCATTTATTACCTTACCTCTGTGACTGTTAGTGGTGAAACCGCGCTGAGAATAATGGATTTGGTTCTGGAAAACGTAGTGGAAGGAGGGCATTGAATTGGTCTGTGTTCAAAGAAGATCTAGAAAACAAAAAATCAACATATGTTTTCTATTCTTTTTAGTGCAAAAATCTGGGTACTCTCTTTAACTTTTTGAAGATAAACTGTAACTTACCAGTGCAAGAATCAGTATGATGAACAATATTTTCATAGAAAGACTTTTGGTCAATCCAGGCAAATGTATAATAAAACCCAACATTTGGAATTTGAAACCAGACAAATTCAAATTAAAAATCAGGTGAATATGAATCATTGAGCGGCTATCTGATTAACCAAGCTGTTTGCCAAGGGCTACAGTGCATTCTCTCTCCCCTTAGGTCAAGATGGGATATTTTAATTAAGGTAAATTTAGTCCAAATGGGAGCATATTTTGTAGTTTCTCATAGAGTTGGGTGGATTGATACCCACAACTTCCCATATAGCTCTGTGACCCAAAGTTGACCAAAATGAACCTAGAACGGAGAGTAGCACATCACCATGTGAATGTGTCGGCCTCTTCTTGAGAAAGGGCTGATCTCCTTCATTCTTGAAAAGAGAGGTCCCAAAAGTTTAACCCCGGGAGGGCATCTGAGCTGTGAAGGGCTCTCCCATAAGGAAAAGTCCAGGATGCACCACTTTTTCCACTACATTTCTTGCAGGACCGTCAGGCAGGATCTGCTCCTCTTGGCTGGGGCAAGGTGGAGTGCCAGTGACTGGGAGGGTGGGAAAGGGAACCACAGCCCATCTCCATGCCTTCCCCTCTGCTGGGCTGGCTGAAGACAGTGGTGGAGGAGGTCTGGGGAGTGAAGACTCATGGACCCAACTAATGTTACAGAATTTGTGACTATATCAACAGATAACCAATTTGATATTGTTTGATTTTCTTTTTTTTTTTCATAGAATCGCAAAGAATAAACCGCTGCTTAGTAGTTTAAATTCACCTGACTTTCAAAGTCCCTGGGCAACATGAAGCATTTGGACATTCCAAATGCCGATCAGGTTTCTGAAGCTAGATGTATCAGGCATGGCCTGGAGGCATTCTCAGAGGCCAAACACAGGACCTGATTCTCTGCAAAGTCAGACAGGGTCTATAGTATCATGACGTCTATTCCTTTTGGCACTCCCCTATAATGTTAAACTGCACCTGTACTGCTGAATGCTTCTGCTCCAGGGCTTTCTGGCCCAGTGGTAATGAAAGATGCGTTCCCAAATTTTCCCCCTCTAGGACAGACTGGGCACAGCTACATTGCGTAGCACCAAACGTACCATCTTTAGTATTTTGTGCAGTTTTTCAGTTCAAAGCAACTGCTGTCATGCCAGAGCGCTGTCACAGCCCACCAGACAGTTTTATAGGATGCTACTGAGAAAATCACTGGTGTCTTGCACGTCGCATAGCCACCCAGGGTAGCGATGGAAGATTACGTTGGCTAGAGGGAGCCAAACATGGTATGGTTTGGTCTGTGCTTTTCGGGAGCAGACTCTGTAGTGATCTGTCCCAAGAACTGCACCTGAGTTTTATGAAATGATGTTTATGTTGTGTGAATAGTCAGGGTGCAGAAATGAAGTGGTGTCGTGGTTTTGGCCATATTGGCCAATCGGAACGACAGATGGCACTCCCCCCCCTCTCTCCTCAGAGAAGAGAGGAAGGGATAAGGAGATTTA
>VWZL01000848.1:58218-72029 GCA_013396915.1 Stercorarius parasiticus
TCCGCTCCTCCCTGCAGGTGGGACCCTTCTACGCTTCTCTGCTTCCAACCCTCTAACGGGGCAGAAAGCGAAGTTAGCTGACCTTGGTTGTTATAGCAATAAGTATAAGCAAGAGCCTCTGTGCATACCATTCCTTGGTATAATCAGGTCTTATCACTCTGAGAGCGAACAGTTTTCTGAACAACATGCTGTTAATTTCAGACTTTAGTCAGTTAGAAGATGCCCAGCTAAAAAGTAAAATTACAAATCAGAAAATTGGTTCTGTTTTACCTCAAACCAGGACAAGTGGGAACTGAGATCTGTCTCAGGGAAGATGCAGGAAGACGTTTTCAGGAGAGCTAATCTTCCTCTGCTGAAGTGTTTTCCTTTTGTATTAATAACTGAAATACTAAATATTCATCAGACCCGGGATGTTAACACGATAGGTTCACACGTCCATCTTGACTTCTGTAAAAAACAGCTTATACAATTGTTAATTTGTCTGTCTCTTCCAACTCCTCTTTCTTTTTTTTCATCAGCTCAGCGATTCATGTTTGTAAATCCTAGAATTTTCAGAAGGCTAGTGTTGAGTCTTTAGTAATTGACTGCTTTTTCTCACTGGATATTTTCTGTGAGCATAGCGAGAGCTAATATGGTCTCCATAAACTGCAGCATTTCAAAGTGACAAACCAGAAAAAAATAACCCAAATTTTCTCTAACTAGGAACCTTGTCCTGCTGATGCCCTTGCAGCTATGACAACAATACCAGAGAAACTTATAACATCTGCAACTACACAATTTCATGGAGCTAGTCACTTTTGCTAACTGAGATCAAAATTATTTCCCAAAGCCCGTGATCTAATGTCTTCTACCAGACTAATTCCTGCTTGTAGCTTCTTAAGTTGGTGAAGAGCTGATAAGCAAATTCTGAGAAAATCACATATATGGTATTACTTACAGTGTAATAATTCTAATTTTATATTCTTCAGAAGTAAATTCTGGAAGTAAATGAAGTACTGTCCAGCAGCCTCATTCACAGGTTCATTCTGTGAATATATCAAAGTGTAGTTGATAATCCTCTCCTTACAAGATTCTTAGATCTTTTACTTACTTAACAAACAATCATGTCTCACTTTGAAATTAAAAAAATCAACTAAATAAGTCACAGAACACTATAGAATGCAACATTTATACTACTTGATAAATTAAGCTTTCCTGGCTATGAGTATGTCTTTTCTCCAAATTCCTTATATTTGCAAAATTAGACTCAAAATAGCCTTGCCTAGTGCTCCTGATTGAGGCAAGAATCAGGAACAAGAGAGTGAAATTGCATAAGGACTGGTGGAAAAACTACTAATTTCATAGTATACCATATATGTGTTCAAATAACATGTAAAATACAGTCATATTCCTGCAGTCACTTGGTTAGTTGCCTTGTCAGGTTTTTTATGATTAATAAATAAATGTGTGAATATGCACTCAGCAAGAGCTCAATGAGACCTAGAGGGAATTATTAATCTCTCTAAATTAAACTGGATAGTAATGCTTTTCAGTTTTCTGATGATGAAGCCCTGACTTGACTGGAAGCATTCTGAAAACTTGGAGATTAATCTTGTTATTAATATGGTATTCTTGGCTGGTAGCACAGGAGGATGGAGACATACATTTTGTTGGTCTTTTCTGGGGTTATCTCAAACTGAGCTTTGTCTTTCTACAACTTTAGTACCCAAAAGTGAACTCTGGATAATGTTCCTAGTCTTCCTTAAGCACACTGGGAATTTCAAAGCACAACCATCTGTATTTATCAAGAAAATTTTTGTTTAACTGTGAGCTTTCAGAGAATCAAGCGCAGATATGTTCTTTTTATCAGCCTAAACGTCATATACACCCATACTAGAGTAGGGTGACTAACTGGGCACCAGCCTGTTGCACAGCTGTTGGATGATACAAGGTGGTCATGGTTGTATCTAACCCTGCCATAACACTCTGCAAATTTGAAGTTACAAAACTTTTGTTACTGGTAGGGATTGGGGTTTTTTTCGCACTAAATGGGGATTCTGCAGCTAATCACCTAGGCTCTCTTTTTGGTTAATGAAGAGCAATAGGCATTCCAGAGGATGATTCAGTACACCTATTCTAAACACCCAGCTTGGGTGGGATGAGTCATCACTGTGAGGTGCCCATGTCTGTCCACTAACTATAGAAGGAGCCTAGGAATCTAGTGTACACCTGCATGACTAAATCCTAGATGGCTTAAGTTAGGTGAGATGAATCATTCCTGGTGACTGCAGAAAGAGATGAGAACCAGCAATAATGAGGAGTTTTTACACATGAACCTTCTTGTGCAGTTTCACAGTCTTGGCATAGCAGTCACCCATTAAGGGGACACTCCCCCAGGTTAGCTGCTCTCCTTAAAGGGAAGATCTTGTGTGGCAGCTGCAAGCCCCAGTTGAGTTGGTGACTAGATGGAAATCCTACACTTCCTCCCCTTTTGCTGGTCAAAAGAAGGTCAACCTTGTGCTTTGCTTCACAGAATGGAAGAATATTACACCACATCAGTTTCAAATCATGTCCAAGCAAGGACAACAGACTGACTATAGCCACCAGAGACCATCAATGGGCACTATGATTGGCATGGAGAGACCATTGTGAAGAGATGGAGGACAAAACAGGCATATTTTGGAGGTGCTACTATTATTGAGAGCAGTCTGCTACATAGTATGATTCCACAGAACTGGCTCCAGATTGGCCAACACTACAGCAAGCCAGTATAGGCGCACAAGGAGTACAGTGGTACTATGGCCATGGAGGCAAGTGCTGACCAGTGTAGCAACCACCACTCCAAACCAGTACTGCAG
Source organism: Stercorarius parasiticus (assembly GCA_013396915.1). NCBI lineage: Eukaryota > Metazoa > Chordata > Aves > Charadriiformes > Stercorariidae > Stercorarius > Stercorarius parasiticus. Next base: position 61,056 of record VWZL01000848.1, read on the forward strand.
AGAATCGCTTGCAACTACTGCCAAAGTTGGAAGCGGATCTTCTTGGGATGGAAAGACTTGAAGGCTCTCCAGAAAGAGCCTGTCAGAGCAAGTCAGGTTCCAAGGGACTAGTGTTGCATGGTGCCAATCCATCAAACCCAAATAGCAGATGCAGCAGGGCTCCCTGTTGTGGAGTGCTTGCACAGGCAGGAAGCCTGCCAGAGGCTGCCCCCGCCAGCATCTGCACTCTGACCAAACTGCCTTATGCAACACTGGCTTTTGTGTAATATAATAACCAGCACTACCTAATAAGCACAGTGTTATATGAGCTTCTCTGCAAAACACAGCCAGTTCTTCTGGCAGTCTCATAAAGGAACAATTTCCCCATCTTACATGATATTTGCAATTACAGATGTTTCCTGGGGAAGGACTGCCAATGAGCTGGACCGTTTAAATGCTATAAACAATCCATTACTTAATAATACTCAAATCTCTGAAATGGTCTGTGCTGTTATGTGGATCCGTGGAGACATTTCCTCCGGGAATGTCTGAAGTGAAGCTAGTAAATTCACTACCTGTGTCAAATCTTATGGCTCATCTGTGCACTTGCTGTGATTTCTGCCTACTGGGGACTACCCAGACCAAGATGGCCAAGAATGATCCGTCTACCACCTCTGCCACCCTCTCCTGCAGAATATTTGGGTGAAGTGACAGCTGAGAAGGTTATATTACTGAAGACAACAGTCTTTTTATTTTTTTTCTGTTGTGGAAAACAAACCATTTCTCATGAAAAAAATGGCAACTCCCAAAACTTGAAAAAAATTTGAAAAAAAGATTTGAAAAAATTTCTCATGCCTTTTTTCTTCTGCTTAGCTACAGTATCATCTGTATTTTCAAGTAAGGGATTCAGAATCATGAATACTTACTTTTTAAATGATCAGGTTTTATGAACAAGTAGATGAGAGCATACTAGCATGAGGAAAGAAAAATATGTGCTAACTTTTTCTGAAATGAACTGAAGCCACTGTAGGCTACTTACTTAGCATTCACTATCAAAAACCATTCAGCCTGGTTAGCTGCCTGCTCTTTCTGCTGCCAGCAGTGTTAACAGTTCACTTTGACTCAAGGATCCAGCTGCCAGCCAAATAATATAGCTTGGCTTGGAAACCAGAGCTTTCCTCTAGCTTGTGATTGGTGCCCAGCTGCTGAGGTGATTTAGAGATCCAGTGCTATATCCTTACTGCAGATGCTTGTTCCATGTGATGCAGCTCCCCAGGCCCGAGGCTGGTGGCTGGAGCATCCAGGGAGCCCAACCACGCTTACTTCTAAACAAGTTTACATTTATCCTCACAGTGATGCTCTCCAGGAGTGTAAAACACAGGAACAGCAGGTACTAACCAGTGACTTTCTTATGGTCCTGTACAGTAACTTTGCACTAACAGTTACACTGCTTTTGGCTTTTATCCCCCCAACTGTAGCAGCCTGAGGCAGTGTGAGCATTCCTGCCTGCGTCAACGATGCAGCCACCTGCCCCAGTTTCTCCCTTCTGCTCACGAGCTGAAAAGGCCCCCGGCTCATCGTGACACAGCTCTCCTCTGGGTTCATGGAGATTGATAACCTCTTACTGGCTGCACGTAAGATCATCCCAAGATACTGTAAGTGCAAGCCCTCACCTGGAGATTGATAGGTAATTGCCTATTTGCTCCCAGCACTGTTCTCTCACTTACTTTCCAGTTACTTACCATTTGTGATCTTAATAACTTTCTCCTCTGCTGTCCTCTCCAGTTTTCCCTCAGCTAATGTCAATGTCTCTTCTTTCAGCTCTACCCACTCCTTCCCGTAGCATAGTGACAGCTCACATCTTGAGCTGCAAACTTTCCACTTTCTCTTCCCGTCTTTTAAAAGAAGCCTCTGTGTTAAACGAAGCAAAGAATTCTGTCACAATGAGCTGCAATGAGAATGCAAACCAACTTGACTTAACAGTACTGCACAGTCAGAAGGATACTTCATTTGGCTTTTTTTTATTTTCAGTAACTAAAACCATAGGGGGTTTGAAAGGGAATTGGTGAGCTGAAGAGGGAGGTCAGCCAAGAGCTTGTGGTGTCTTGTCTACATAGTTATTCGACATCTTTTCCAGAAGAAGTAGAATAACTGCTATAGAAAGTTACTTCAGTTTAGTATTCCCACCCCTGGGATTGGCAGAGCTGTGGGGAGACCACAGCATACATCCAGCAAAGCTACTGCACTCGGCGTTATGACTATTTGTTCTTTGTGCTAATTTCCACCAAGGGCAAAATGCAATCTGGAGCCCAATCTAAACTCAAAATGTCTTTACAGTTATGGTGAAAGAAGGCACAGCAGGAAGCTTTGTATTTAAAATTTTATACCAGTCCTTGTTTTAGAAGTAGAGCAAACAGATCTGTGACAGCAACATCCCCCCCTTCCTCCTTAGACAGCTACAGGCAACTCTAATGTGACTTGGGGCCTGCCAAAGACTAACCTGTTGCTTCAGTTTTGCCTGTGGGCTGGTACAAGAGATTACTAGGTCCCTGCTCCAGTTAATTACCTCACTGCCAGCCATCGGAGCTCTCAGCAATAATGCCCCGCAGCAGGAGAGCAAAGGCGAGTGTCGTGGGTGTTTGGGAAGGAGAACAGTGACTGTGACAGCAGTGAATGTAAAATGAGATCGTACGTGTGCTCCACTATTTTCTATTGCATTCCACCCTGCTACAAGTGTTTCTCCTTGTTAGGAAAAAAAAAAAAACCAAAAGAGAAGAGTTTTAAATAAATAACTAAATCATGTGCTGCTTAGAGTTACTTACTGCTTGCAACTCTATTTCCTCTTCTACTAAGATAAGTCTTCTGCCAGAGGCATTATCCAAGCTATTTCTTTCAGTATCTCATCACTGTTGTCTAGTCTTGAATACATACTGCTTCTTCACCATAAAAAAGTATAATTTAAAATTAAAGTAGATATTTTTTTAATGTGTCCTGTTCAGCACTGAGTAGTTCAGGATTAAAAACTAGAAGAGATTAACTGGAGAAAATAGGGTTTGAAGAGTCTGAAAGCTCACCTGGCCCAGCTCGCTGCCCCCAGGCACATTCAATTACACCAAAATGATTCCTGGAAATGTTTGTCCAACCTATTCTTTAAAAACACTGGAGATTGCAATTCTACAACTGCCCCAGGCTGTGTACATCAGCACTTCACCGTCCTTATGATTAGAAACTCCTCTTTTATGGTTGGAACTACATTTCCCTTTACTGCAATTACTCCCTTTATTCTCGGTGTACATAGGGAATAATTTACAACTGTCCTCTCTACGAAAACTACTTGAAGAACATTATTGTGCCTTTTGGTCTTTTCCAGACTGAACAATTTCTTCCAGTCTTTCCTCACAAGCCTTGTCTCCTAATCCACCAATCTTTTTTTTTTCCTCCTCTCCTTTTCTTTCTCCATTCCTTCCAGGTGGTCTAAATCATTCTCAGAACTAACTCAGTTTAGCAAAAAGGTGGAATTCAGCTCTAGGTTTAATTCCAGATTCAGACACCTGGATTTATTTGTCTGTAATATATGCTTTCACAAGTGAGGAGGGTATCTAAACTCCTCTTAGTCTATGGAAATCTAGTTAATCCAGCCAGTGGAGCCTAGAGAGTTATTTAGATTATCCTAAAGTAGGCAGATTTAGTCTGCTAAACAGCTCTGAGGACTCCATTGGGCTCAGTGCCATTGCCTAGATGTGGATGTCTGGTGTTATTTGAGATGCTTTTGAATATCCTGCCCAGCACCCAGCTATTTGTCCAGAAGGACACGGTCTCCTATAGTCTCCATGTCACATCACCAACCCCATGTCTAAGATGCCCTGTAACATCTCAACGTGTAGAGATGGCCCCAGATGTTTATATTTAGGCAACCAAACTAAACCCACAGCTGATGTAGATTCTTACATTGCAAAATCAAGGTCAGATACAGATTCAGAGCCTTACTGTCTAACTTGTCTCGCTTACTAACAGTGAGAGTTAGACATAGCATCAGAAGCTGTGCACACAGCCTATAATGGTAAGTACAAGGATGGTCATAATTTATTTGTTTATGGAATAAAAAAATTGTAATGTCCACAAATAGTCAATCTTACCAGAAGAGAATAATGGTTTGGTTTTTTCATTCTGAGTATAATATGCCAATTCTGACATTCTGTGACAACCTGGAAGCAGAAAGAGATGCCAGAATCTAAAAGTATTATTATTCTAAACTGAGGAGGTGAAAATGTTTGCTTGTGCAATAAAATGTGGTATTAGCTGACTTTTCCATGTTTTAGCTTACAAGATGTGGAATGCTGTGATGGCTAAACCACCCTTCTCTTCATGCTGCACAAATATATACATGAGTTAAATGATTGCTTGCAGCTTCTGTTTTCACTTTTAAAATCCCGTGTATAAAAATGGATGGCCTGTCAAAGTTTCATTCAATCTGGAAAAATTCATTTCTCTGAGGGGTGGCAAGTAGAATCAAGAGGATCATTTGTGCTAGTGGTGCATATGACATAATGGATGAGTAAAAGTTACTGCTCAATAAAAAGTACTTTTATCTGGGCTGGAAGCTCCCTCCCCATATCATTTTGGATCAAATGCTCATGTGGGGAACAATAGATGAGTAAAATAGAGAGGATAGAAAGGAATTTTGGAGCTAAGACAAGCCCCCAGGCTCATCAAAAACCTGCAGAGCCCCTCTAAAACTGCTCTAGATACGTGCTTAGTGGGAAGAGAATGCCAAGGGTAGGAGGGAAGGAAGCTGATTTAGTAAGCAACCTGTTGCTGGGTCATCAGGGTAAAAATTCTTGCTTTACGAATAGAGTATCAACTCTTCCACATAGATTTCATTTCTTTACCCTCCTCTGGATACTGGCTTGGGACAGTTCAGGTGGGATTAACTGTTTTGTAGGAAACTGATGCCGTATTGAGGGAGCAGGGACTTGCACTCAGCCTAAAGTAACAAGGCAGTCCTCACAGTGGCCAGGCTCCTGACTAGTCTTGCTCACTTGCTCTCGCTCTGCAGGTTGTTGCAAGTGGTTTACCCTCAACTTTTCTCCCCTCCTGACCCGAGGAAAGTCGGTCTTGTTTCTGCTCATCTTCCTGGGCACATGCAGTATTTGCAGCTAACCAGGCAATTCAAGTCAGTATCATTTTACCTCACCTTAAACAACTAATTTTGAAGCAAAACAAAACAACTACCATGAAAAGCTAACCTGTATTGACATTTTCACTGACGCACAAACACTAGACAAAAAAGGTAAGACACAGAATTTTGGCTAAGCATTTGCTGAACTAAAAAGCTTTTTCCATCCACTAGCAAGCCAATCAATGAAATTTAGCTCCATGTTCAAGGTGTCCATGTGCACACTCTTATTTTGAGTCCTCATCTGTCTATTCGGCAGCCCTTCCTTCCTGACACATTGTGCAATACTGTTGGTTAGCTCTAGGAAGAAACTCCATCTGAAAATACCCAGTGAGACTGATTATATTCCTGCTGTTTAAGCATGTTCTCCCGAGGCGCATTTAGCTATACTTTGAATAATGTTTCAGTTGAAATTACCTCTTCCCTTTTTTTTTCCTTTTTTTTTTGACAGATGAATAACAAGTACATAGTGGTGTAGTAGTTCATTTTGTAAGCGTTTGGACAAGTTTGTAACCTTTCTACCAACAGTGGTGTTTGTTGTATTTGTAACTAAATTCAATGCAATGAACGTATTAAACCAGTAACCTATGCCGGTAGACTTAGTACCTGGAAATGAACACTGTCTTCAATCCTCTGGCCTTTCTATCCAGAATTACATCAGCTATACAGTACAAAAATGAGGGATATGACATAAAATTGGAAGTTGCCGGATTGAAAAGACATGTTGCTTCTTTAATTTGGTTGCATAATTAATTTCTCTTTTCCCCCTTTTCTGCCCACCCCTTCCCTCAAGATGCTCTAATGTTTATCCCGGGTGTGCTGAAATCAAATATATTAAAATATTGAATCTACTCTCATTTGCCTACATATACATTGAAATGCAAACCTTCACTTGGAAGACAAGACACTCAGGAGACCTTCAAATGTAGCATTTTCTGATGTTGGTATTTTGTTGTTCTGATATTGCTGTCCTATTTTAAAAAGGTTTAGATATTGTTTTACTAATGACTTTTAAGGTCACAGTGGGAATTTGTGGATGTGTAGCAAGCCCCCAGGAGCTGGAGTAAGAGGCAGCAGCAGCAGCCTCTGCTACAACCCTCTGCTAAGGGTGATATTGGCTCCCCCTGAGCCAGCTCGGCTTTACTGGTCAACACAGAGGGCAGCAGCAAGGCCAAAAAATCATCTCCTTTAGGTTAGAGTTTCAGGTACTTCAGCTAGTTCCTCACGAGTTAATGGAGAAGATCTGGATTTAGCTAAACCAGCCTGTAAGACTTCAAAACCAAAAGGCTCGTGTGCTCTATGTGACGCAAGTCAAGGACTGCTTTCATCTTAGTTCATCGAGGATTCAAACTTACATAAAGGCTTTTAAGGTTTTGCATTATGGAGTGAACACTTGAAATTGTTTGAGATTGTTATTGTTACTTAAAAAGAAATATTTTATGTGCTCCAGCTGAGAACAGACTTTTCTGTTTCAAAGTCATAACAATGTCCCAGCCAAAGAGTGTAAAATGCAGTAAATGACCCTCTACTCTTCCTTAGCAAGCACTTTGGGGTCCATTGGTGAAAAGTGCTACAGAATTTCCCATTGTTATAATTACTGTTATTAAAACTGAATTCAATTTAGATGGAGGACGCAGTTTTTGAAGCAAAGCTGTGGCTAAATAAAAGTGAATTTATGTTATCCCCCAAAGCATTTCTAACCACATCTAAGCAAGATATCAACAGCTGAGGCTGTTAACTGTGCGAGCACGTTATTTTTGCTCAAGAACATTGCTTGGCATTTTGTATAAAGGAAAGAAAGTATTTACATTACCTCCAGAATTTCCAATCACTATGTAATCTTAAAATAGTTTCCAGCAATCTCCTGAAAAGAAAAAACAAAGACGTCCCAAATTAGCAAGAAAATATAGAAGATTTATGTTGTATTTTTAACAGGAAGTGCACTTGTCATAATTCCATCAGATTGTTCAAAATATCTGTAATATAACTGTTCTTAGTTAAATGACTAAAACTGCTCCCTTCACTTCTGCTAATGAATTCTCAAGTCCACCTTCTGCTATGCACAACTTCTCTTTTCTTTTGGCTCAAGTCTCACTTTTGTCATCATTAGAAGAAACATTTACTAATAAGATCATTTTCTTTGTGTGGGCAGACATCTGTTTCCAATTTAGCTTTTGAAAGCCTGGCAGAGTCTCTGTCAGCTTGCAATGATGTGACAATGTTCATCTTATTGTGCTTCACAGAAAGAATCTTTCCAAAAGTTTGGTACATTCAGATGCATTAAAAATTATAATTTAGTTAGTTTCCAATGCGATGGCCTCACAGTAATACCACTTTTGGACACCTTTTTGTATAGGGAAAAGGAAGCTATTCTTACTGTGTCGTTTATTCTGTTTGATATTAGAAAAATATTCAAACACATTAATAGCATAAAAACTCATGTTCTATACTGTGATGCACAGAGGTCACATATATGTAGAAGGAGAATATGAATCTCAGCAGAAATTAAGGAAAAAATGACACGGTGGTAAGGATGCTACGGGGACAGATACACTGGAGACCTTCATCCACCTGAAGCAGATGGCAGATGCCAGGCAGGGCAGCAGGAGCCACTCAGATGGCACTAGATGCCTGTGTTTGGGGACCTGAATTGAACCCAGCATCTCCACAGGCTTCAGTAGCTCTGTCTTTATTGTATCATATACTGGTACTTCAAAGAGCTACCCTGGCATTTTCTATGATAAGTAGGGATTAATTTCTTTCTATCTAATTTCCTTAAAAATACTAATTTCTGGATCCATTTTTACTTATGTGCATGATTCTGGTCTTTTTTTTGTCTCTCAATGGTGATATACTTCTGTATTGTGCTCAAATGTTGACAACCCTAGACAACTCTGAAAAATACTATTACAATAATTAATACCAATGATTTTTTTAAACTATAATTAGCAATCTTTAAAGCTTGATTGAGGAGAGTTTTCAGGAACATTCAAGCAGAGGAGATCTCTTCAGGCTGAATGTCTTTGGATGAGAGATCTTCCAACTTAGCAGTGCCGAAGTATAGATTGTGCCAACTTTGTAGTTAGGAAGAGTAATTCAATCTGCAGCATCCCAAATCTGTTCATAAACATTAAATCCATGTGAAAGAAATAAAAGCAATTTCAGTGACATGCAAATACATTGGAATCTGGAAGAGCTGAGGAATCAGCTTTATGATACTCATTACCTTAAAGATGGCGCAAACGGTTTCAGAAAAGCTATGCAAAATGTATAATTATAGCATTCTTTAATGTACATTTCCCCTTCTTTATTTAGCAACAACCAAACAAGAAATTTTTCTTGGATTTCTAAATGATTCTTCATCCTTATTTGAATAGCTGGGTATAGCTACAGTAACAGCTGTGGCCAAAACCATGGCAATTTTAAAAAGAAGAAAAAAAACCCCAACCCTTGCACAAAGGATCAAAAGCAAAATGTGAAATACATTCAGTCTTTTCTAGGTCAATTCATATTCTGCCCTTATTTTTAAAATTAACATAATTTCTACAGCAGCAGTCCAGGGAATTCCAATTTACAGTCACTGTTACTTCAAATTTTTAGCCATTATATTCTGATGCCTTTTAAAGACCATATTTTCTGATAATCAGTTTATTTTCATTAGTTGCTTGTTGATTCAAGCAACGTCAGCAATTTTGTTACTAAGTGAAACTGGAACACAGTGAAATGTTATGTTTACTTTCATTTGAAGTATTATTTTCCTTTGGGGGAAAAAATCTAAGGCGTAGATCTTAAAAATGCCTGTAAAAATATTGTTTTAATTCTGACAAAAATGGACTGAAGAAGTCTAGAGCTCATTTTCATAGAGAATTTAAAATAATCCTCAATTATGCTTTAGTGCCTATAATACAGTGCCAGCTCAGAGTACTGCAGGGAAACAAGCACCAAGTACTTCACCGTGTACATTCTTGTAATCATGTTACGTCAACTAAAACAAAAAACAAACCAACCAACCAAACCCCACTATAAGGGTAATAGAGAACACACAGGAGTAAAATAACCAGCTTTTCCTCTTCTAATGCATTAATGCGGAAATTAATACGTAATAGGACAGCTCACTTCTGTTTCTAACAGTAAAAATTTTAAATAAAGGTGAATCTCATTAAACCTAATGTCCAATAAAGTAAGATGGAAAACAGTATTTTACTAACTCAGGCTGATGAATATCAGATGCCTCAGAGTAACAGGGAAGCTCGCGCATTGTACCTGCGTTGGTACCTTTTAGTTGTAACCACTGCAGAACATCCCACACGGCTTGCAATTAACAGGAAGCAGAAATCACCACCGGTATTCTCATTTTGATCATTCGGTAACACTAACCATCACGTTGCCCATGACAAGTTAATTTTGCATTACTTATCTCTTATGCAGACGTTGATGCTGGGTCAGGAACACGGTGCCTTGACTGGAAAGGAGTAAGACAGTGTTTTCATGCACTAGATGTTGGCTCGTCATGAACAGTCCCTGCTATAGAAATTATAAGTCCCTACCAATGACACCTCCTTGATCGTGTAGCAATATTCTGACCTAAAAGCCTTTTTCGCTCTCAAAAGATGTTGATATATATTTCTGTAGAACACATTTAGTATAAGGATGGAGGAAAACAAATAAATGTCTTATCAAACAAGACCAATTTCACGCTTTTTGGTTTTGATTCCTATTTGAATACTGGTTCTAATGACTTTCTCATAAGTCTCATAAGGAAACTTGTTCTGGTATCTAATGTCATTTTATTTGGAGTAAACTGTCACAAAATGGTGGGCATTTCCTCTATTTCTCTTGTCCTTTTTTTGTTTGGCTGTGAAATCATGACTGAGTTACACACCCAAGTATTCCCTCAGTCTATTAAGTGCTCAAGTACTCCAGCAAAACCGAGGAGAGATAACACAACAGATCTCTGCTACCAGACATTATTTCCATTAGGAGTAATGTTCTGCACTGCAGCAAAATGCATTAATAGCATTGCATTATAATGCTATAATGGGGCTATTGATGCATGTCACCACTAGGCACAGTTCATTATCTTGTGATTAAGTTATGTAGCAAGATAAGCGCAGTTTTACAGATACTTTTCTAAACCGATGAAGTACTTCTGAGGAGTAAAGCAAAAATGCTTTCAGCTGAAGGGCTTTGCTTGTCTTGCATTTTCTGTTTTCTTTCTGAAATCCTACACACTCATTATATTCTTATTTTGAGGCTTGAATGACAATCGACATTTTCTACAAGATAACAAGGGAGTAGAGCAAAATAACACTAAAGAAAAAGACATGTTAACATTTCCTCCAAAGGAATGTTACTCATTAACAGCTTTACAGCATTCAGAACTATTTTGACAGAAGTAATCTGTGCTCCCTCCTTTATTCATGCATGAATTAAAATTGTAATTAGTGCATCTGTAAAAAAATCACCACCTAATATACAAATGTCTGTCCAGAGATAATTTTCCTCTCTCCCTTGCAGTTCACTTCATAGTCTCAGCTCTTCCGTGGTGTCAAGGAGACTAGTGAAATTTCATTACAGCATCATCTTGTTTCATTGTTTAAGTCTGTGGCTAATATTAGATAACAAAGTACAACATCAAATTTATCCTTGCAGGCGCAGAGTAATTCAGAGCATTCTGGTTTGTTTGAGAACACTGGAGACCTCTTCGTTGTCTCTTTTCAGAAAGTGCATCAAGTTTTTCTACCACATTGCAAGCTACATCCCCAGAGCAGGATGCTCCTCTCCTCTCCTCTCCTCTCCTCTCCTCTCCTCTCCTCTCC